>BMAO01022828.1:0-54843 GCA_019973975.1 Trichonephila clavata
CTAGGAGCAGTGCCGGATTACTCATTACGCGGAGTAGACAATTGCCTATGGGCCCGCGCTTTTTAGGGGCCCATAAGAACGCGTTCTTTTTTCTGGCTTTAGTGCTCCAAAAACAAACTACAGAGTCCCGAGATTTCGACTGCCACAGGCCTCCATGTCGTTTAATCCGACAACGTCTTTGAGACAAAAAGTTTAGAAACCTCGGTCTAGTGGGAAAACGCAATCTTGAGATTAGGACATGAGTCTCCTGGCCATCTACTACAGAAGGTAAGCATCACCTCAGAGAGAAAGAGAGATTGTAACTTAGGATCAAGGTTCGGGGCAACGAGCGAGAGAGAGGGCTGCTTATTCATTATTTTTGTTTGACAAATAAGGGCGTAGGTTCTTTGTTAGTATTTTGCTGAAGTGTTCGGCTAAGCAATTGTAACATGTTTTTAACCTGAAATTATGCATTTAGCGTCTTTAATTCAGGTACAGGTTCAGGTTTCCCTAGCGAGTACTTTATTTTGTATTAACTTGTATTTTATAGGTTGTAATTATTTGTTATTGACATAGAACAAGATATCTTTCTCCGCATGTTTTTTTCTTCCAGGCTGATCTTGAGAAAAGCAAACTTGCTCTGCTTTCTATAAAAAAGGCAAGCTTTTAAAAAAAAAGTTGATCTTATTTTCGCGATATCTTTTGTTGATGCTTTTATTGATTGCTTTGTTCTCGTTCAACAAACAAAGTTCTGGTATGAATGTGAATGATATGTTATGCAATAAATTTGTATGTTCGATTGTATTTTATGTGTGATATTCTTTCGGCCATCTTTAAAAGCTATTGTGGTGATATTTTGCATATGTTAATGAGCTTTTTGCAAATCTTGTTACTTGTATAGATCAACTACCACGAAAACAAATTTGATTTTGCTCATGTGAAACGATATTCGAATAATCTCTCTATTGTGTCTTATATACTGTGAACATAAATTAATATTTGGATTTAGTAAGTTGCCACATTGCACTATTAAATGCGTTTTGGTCTTTTTTTTTTGCAGCTATTAAAATTCATTTTTATGCATAAAATAAGATAAAATTGCTTTAATTATTTTCAGAATTGTTCGTAACTTTAATTTTATCAGTTTATGTCTGTAATGAAATGAAGATATGGGGTTAAGGTTCTTCTCGTCGTGGTCGATCTACAATTACCATTTTTTAAATTTTAATTTTTGTTGTGCTGTTATAGTTTTAATCGATATGATTGTTAATTAATGTCGCATTTTGAAGCCACACGAGGGCTTGGTAGTTATACCTCATAATTTTTAGCTACGATCCTGAGCTGGTACTCCACTTAACAGACCTCCATACCACTCCAACTCGAAGACTTTGTCTCGACAGGTTTCAGGTAAATCGTCTTCTGTATAATTAGTGGCACCTGGACTCGCCACTAAATGGATACGACCAGTGGCGTAACTGACAGCGTTTTGGCCCCCTGCAAAGTCAGTGTTTTGGTCTTTCAAGTTGGATTTTACAAAGGGTAGGTACTAGGCGGCAGTCAGGCTTTGGGCCCCCTAGAACCCTGCACCCACCGCGATGCGAGAGTGTACGTTACGTCACTGGACACAACGAGTTCGTTACCATAGCCATTTGGATGCGATTACGCATTATTTTCGATAGTTATTAATTTAGTTCAGCTGGATGACGGACTGCCATGCTATTCGTAAAAAAATTTGAATCCGAATTTTTTTTTCTAATTTGCATATTGTGATTTAGTATTTTGCATATCTATAATTAAAAATGATATTTCGTTTTTTCCCCTCTTTATTATTACTCGTATTCTAATATTTTTTTATTTTATTATGTGACTTTAATAATGATGTTTAATGGTATTTCTCTAATCATTTATGATATAATTGTACCTTTAAATTATTATTACTATTTTTCTGGAGATTTGGTTATTATTATCTGGCCATTTTATTAGTTTAAAAAATCCATACGTTACTTTGAATCTGAAAATTTCATTTTATAAATTTTGTTGTGCTGGCAATTGTATATTGTTTCAAGGTTTACAATGTCTTGTTTTTATTATTACTGTGTTATATTATAAAACAATTTTGAATGATGCCATTCTGAACATCAAAATTGCAATAAATAAATTCTAGTTTTAGAATTTATTCTAAAGACTAACTTCTTTTTAACGTTACAGGCTCAATTAGAAGAACTGGAAAATGAAAAGCGAAAGAGGAAATCCGGTTCTGCTGATAATATTAAAAGTTTTGATTACATGAGTGAAGAGGACTAACATGCCAATTTCTATGCATAGATTTTGTAATTTTCTTTATAGTAATAGTTTTACAATTTAGCACTGTATGATTAGCACATGATTGTTTTTAATTACATCACCAGCATTTATACCTAGATTAGGATTATTATTTTTGTGAATATTTAATGCACAATTCTTACAATTTAAATCACATTAGTTTTACTTTGTTATGTTACATTAATTTTTTATATAACTTTGAATGTCACATTAATCATCCAAATAAGAAAATATATTTAATTTTTTATTTTAATATTTAAAATTAAATAGCATATAACAATATTTTATACAAATAGTATTTCTATATGAAATTTTGTGAAGTAAAATGTCTTACTATATTGGGGAAAAATTTCCATCCATATTATGCTGTTAAAAGCTATCAATTTTTTAAATTCTTATTTAATTAAACAATTTAATTTTAAATAATTTAGTTTAATTAAATATTTATATGGATATTAAGTGAATTTGATTAAAATACGACATTAAATTCCTTCTTCTCTAAATAGTATTACTTAAAATTTATTATTTTATAGTGTTTCTGCATTGTAAAAATATTGGTTTTTTTAAAAAAAGCATTGATCTCTTTTATATATATCAGACAATTACATTCCATATTCGAGCATTAGGATGAATTGCATTAAAATTTTTTAGTGATGGATGTACTAGTTTGTCATGTAAAGTTCACCTATTTTCAATCATAATATGCATAAGGAAAATTGGATTTTATTACTTTTTAAGTCATAGTATTATTTATAGAATATTTATTTTAATTATTTTTTGTAAACTTTATTCGAATCTATCGTTTAGTTTGTTTAATTATAATTTTTGTGCCATATGTTAGTGAACAAGTAATCTTATATGATTATATTTTATCAAAATAAATTCGAAATATTTTTTGAACTTTTTTATTAGTTTGAAAATTAAAATTAATAAATTTCTATTTATTAAGGAGCTTAAGGCTTAGTCACAATTTTATAAAACGGGTATGAAAATTTTATTAGATTTTTAGTGAGCTGTACACTTTTGAGAGTTTATATAATTTATACATATAGAGAATTCTTAAAATATCCAATTATCTCTAACCTTTATTCATATAAATTATATTTTCTCTTCGATTTATTTTCATGTAAAAGTTTTCATGTTTAAACTGAAGATAATGTTTATATCAATGTAAAATCTTCGAAAATTATTCATGAAGCTGCATTGATATTTAGAGAAACTTAAATATATGAAAATACAAGCCCAATGTTTTTGTTTCAAAATATATAATTTTTACTAAATATATGTAATTTTCTGTGTGAGTTATATGTTTAAGTAAATTGATGAATTATATATTCTTTGTTGTAAGTTTAGATGTCTTTTTGAAAATATTTTATAAAACTAATTACACTTAGAGTAAATCTTTATGAATATTTAATCAAGATATGCCACACTTTATATTCTACTTTAAAACATTAATATAATCTACATTATTCAGATTTAATATATTGATATAATTATGTACAACACATTTTAAGATTATATTTTTATATATAACTGTATTTTGATCTTGCAATATTTGTAATATGAATTGTGTCACAAAAATAGTTTGCTCTAATATATTATGTAACTTTTCATATGTATAATTTAGCTTAATAAATTAACATGAAATTATATATGTCTGATGAATATACTTAATTCACACCATTTACACATTCCCCTTCTCTACATAAATATTTAATTGCAAAATTGACATGTAGAAATAATTCCTTTAAAAAGTAAGGGAGGTAGAATTGCTTATATTAAAATAACAGCAAACACATTTTTACACTTGTTACATTTTTTGGAGTATAATTTGAAAATGTATGGGGCTTCAGAGAAATTGTAAAAAATGTTCAGATTGTAAAATAATACTGTATAACAAACTCTGTATATGTTTGTTAAAATAATATTGTAAATTAACACTGTTTAAAATGGTATACACAAAGGGGGGGGGGTGTAAACCCCCTCCTCAAAGACCAACAATTTTTAATTTTTAGCATAGAGATTACCTTTTGGTCTAGATGTTTGTCAGAATGTAACCCCCTCTCATAAGGTCTGTGTATGCCCCTGTTTGTGTAGCATAACTATGTCTCAAAAAGTTATAGGACACTTTAGATTTTAGACATTCTGAATTTCAAGAAGTATTTAATAACATTGTGCAGGGAAAAAAAACATGCGTAACTTTTCTTTAAAGTTTCAGTGACTCACATATTTAGAATTTCAAGTTTAAGTACTTTTGATCTTCCTAAATGTGAAAGCAACTGGGTTAAGGGATTGCCCACAAAGTTCGTGTTTCCTAATTTATTGGACATCCCAGTTCTATATATGAACTAGCCTAATTTTATGTACATAACAAAATCATGTGTTTAACACTATATAAGAAATTTTTTAAAAAATATCTTAGCATAAAACACATTAAGTGTCACAATTAACAAGCTGAAAGAACTGCAGGATTTTGAAAGGGACAAAGGTATAGGCTCTCACAAATTTTGTCAGAAAAATTTCTCTAGAATTAAATATTCCTTTGTTCATTGCTAACATTTCTTGAATCATTTTTCAAAGATTCGATCTGTGTCCCATTGAGCTTCTCTGAAAGTCTAGA
The DNA here is from genome assembly GCA_019973975.1 of Trichonephila clavata. Classification (NCBI taxonomy): domain Eukaryota; kingdom Metazoa; phylum Arthropoda; class Arachnida; order Araneae; family Nephilidae; genus Trichonephila; species Trichonephila clavata. Next base: position 4,925 of record BMAO01022828.1, read on the forward strand.
ACAGTCAAGGGTCACTTGTTAAAAAAAGTGGGGACTGATTAACACCATTCAGGACATAGTTTACATGTAATTCTATTTAACCGTCTTGTGGTTTATGATTCACTATATGGTTGATCTTCTTGAATTTTCATGATATTCCAGCAGAATTTTTGTATTAATTTCTATAAATAATTGGCTACAAAATTATGAGAATTATAAAATATTGATATTGATTTATGTATGTGCATTGAAATTGCTTCTTTAAATAATTAGTGTCTTATTGAATATTTTATAGTTTATTTCAAATTTCAGAATGTTTCATGTACGTCATCAATATTTCAGTAAATTTCAGTTGTAAATTATGGATTTTATAGACAAAAAACATACGAAAAAAATTAAATCAGTGCAATTTTTGGGAAAGTTTATAAAAACATTGTTATTTTCACTAAATTATCAATAAAATATTTTCAAATTATTTTTATATATTCATGTTACCGGAAAATAAAAAAAAATACTTTTTTCTTTTTCAACATGTACATCTCTCAAGTGTACAAGTCATTGAAACTCCACTGGGCAATGTGAATTCAAATATGTAAACATTATAATAAATTTTATGGATATGTAGTTCATTTGATTTTAATTTGATATCTTTAATTGTATGAGCATTCAATGAAAAAATTTTATTCCTTGTTTTTATAACACACTATACATCATAACAGCATATAATATTTTGTTTTCTTGTTCATCAATCTTGGGGAATGATTGAAGTATTTTGCAATACATAAGGAAACAAAGATTAAGAAAATCAAAAGTTTAATCAATTGTAAAATAGTTAAGGATTTAGATAACAAGAACGATTTTGCACTCAATGCATTTGTAAAAAGATATATTAAAAAGTATTTAAAGAAGAAAAATATTTTTAAAAAATTTGTGCAAGTATTAAAATTTTAACTGCTCAAAAAATCATAACTGAATTCAATATTCTTAAAATTTATTTATTAAAAGTACACCAGAAATATTAAATGAACAGATATCCTTAACTTAAATAACTCAAGCCATTTTTTAAAAATTGTGATGATTATTCTGCGAAGAGATGATAACGCTAACATTACTTTCTCACACTATTCAATAAATACTTTAATTATTCTAGATTTATTATTCATCAAAGCATATTGAGAGAATTTTTGAAGAATGAGAAAAATCATAGTGTACTTAAGAATCAAAAACATGAGTCTAAGTACCTTTTACTATAAGGATTTAAAATGATGTATATTTGTACAACAAGGAAATGAAATTTATAAACAATCAAATTAAAAAGATGTATTTTTTGTAACAACTTGTACTAAATTTGATTTTATTAAAGTATCCTCTGTTTATCTCTATGAATGTGTGTGTGGTAGCAAATGGAAATGATAATGCTATGAAAATGTTAAATTCTCATTCCAAAATAAATACTCAAATTTCTTCTTTAAAGTTTGAGTTGAACATTACATGGAAATTGCATGTTGATGTGAACATTAAAATTATCGTCCAAAATAATATATCTAAAATTACAGAAAACAATTCTTTTAAAGTGACATTAATAATTCATAGTAAAAATATTTCTGATAAATGGATTTTTTTTCTTATGTATTTTTAAGAAACAGATTGTCTCAAATGGAATGAAAGAAACAAGGCTTATCTTTAAAAAATGACATTTTAAGATGAACATAAATAATGAAAGATCAACAAACATGTAAGGGATATTTTTCCACTAAAAGAAACCTTAAAAACATTACATAATAAAATAGAGAACAGCAATTGGCAACATGGGTAGGAAGGTAGCTTCTTCACAAGCTGCTGTAGTCAACCACAGCATTCAATTCATAAATAAAACACTGGAGCATAAAGTGAGAAGTTCTTTGGGCTCTGCCTAAAGGTAATCAATCTAAAGACCCCAGTTCAAATAAATAAGATGCTTTTGCATGAAAATGCCCCACATCCGCTTTTGTTGTAGTGCATCCAGAGCGAATTCCAAAATACCAGTTTGTGATGAGTTCTTTATACACACAGTTAACACTAGAGTCACTATTTTTTTTCTTCTTGAGTGTTTTGCATGGATTTATCCTCCTTTGTGGCAGGGAACTGTAAAACACAACAAATGATTACTATTTAACATGTTTAAAGTTTATTAGAAAAAAGGACAGATTCTGGTTTGTTGTAGCTATAAATCATAAGCAAATTTGGAAACATTTAAAGTTTCTGCACAATATTTGATTAATTGCTTGATGTTATTTTTAATATATAATTTGGATACATAAAGGCACACATAATATGTTTCTAATAAATTTAAAAGTAGTGTAGAGAAGAGAGCTAATTACAGCTAAATGGTGGGTTTTAAGTCTGATTAACTTTCACATTTTGAATAAAAAACTATGGTACATACTCAAAAGTTTTTATATACTTGAGACACTTCTAAACTATATGGGCTTCAATTGAAGAATAAATAACTTATTCAACTCTACACATATCACACACTGTTTTATTATACAAATCCGTTCTGTTCAGATACTATATCCCATATAGTATCATGCTACCTTTTTCTTTTAAAATTTGTCTGTGTAAGAAAAATATGGCATAACAAAAATTATTCCTGGGTTGTTTTCAGGATCAATGCTTATTGCATTCAGTGAGAATATAGAAAGCTACTAATGAAAAGTTTAAAAAATCACTTGTTCCTTGCAAAATGTAAATTAAATTTTTTAATTTAATGACATTAATTAATTTAAATTTAATGCCACTAATTTATATATTCATGTAGTAAATTAATATGAAATAGAAACTGCACATTTATATAGATTTACACTGGGTATCAAATCATTTCATAATTTTACAGCACAGGTTAATTAGTTTTTTAAAATTTTATTTACATAAATAGGAAACATAAGAATCATGTACATATGGATTAAAATTTGTAAATTACTTTTATTATTCAACTTAAAAACATTTGAAATAAATTACCTGTACAAATGTGATTCAATATCGCCTTTGTAAACTCTGAGGCGGTGGTGCTGTATTATATATAGTGTCGTATGGAGCAATATCTGTTCTGTAAGGATTGTCAATTCCATAAGCATTGCTGACTGCACTATCTCCTAAAGAAAAGATACATTAACATTAATGAAACTCATTATAATAATATTAAAAGGAATAACATCACTTATAATAGAAATGGTTTCTTTGTTTTTGTAACATTATTATAATATATTGATCTGGGTTTGAACAAAAAAAATCTATTAAATAGGTCAAGTATAATTTTCACGAATGAAAAAGTCCACAATATGTTTTTGAAAGGGGGTAGAAACATTAAATGAAATGTGAAAGTATATATTATAAATTTTGCACATTTTAGAGTATGAAACTGGCTTATTTTTTTAAAAAGAAAATTGATATTATTCTTTATATATAAACAGAAGGAATTATTTTTAGTAATTTGCGGTATTAATTTTCAAATAAGAAAACTCTCAAACAAAAAAACATTTAAAAAAACTATTATAGGCTATAAAACTTCTATTTCTCTAAATTAAAGGATTTTTATACAATTTATGCACTAATGTTAAACCAATTATTAAAATTGTACTGAATGTAATGACAAAATTAATTCTGTAAGTATACATAATATCTTTTTCCATGTTAGAAACATTTGTCATGTACATTTTCGCTACTCAGATGTTTAATTTTTTAACGCTTGATTCGTTGACAGTTGTTCATTGCTTGAGTTAAATGCTACAATTGCGTATTTAGTTTAAATGAAAATAATTTAATTTAAGCATAATTAATTTAAACATGTCAAGATCAAGAAAATAATTTTTTTTAAACATGTCAAGAAATTTCATTACAAAAAGAAGGCATAAAATTGGTTTGCATGTTCGTACTTCTGCTGTTGTAAATCATATCAATGCTGCGACTAGTTTCTTTTCTGATGGTGGGTTTGGTCTTTGTTCTTCTGTGCCAGAAGAAGGCCCAGCCGAGAAGGACTACCAACTGCGCCACCAGGAACAGGGAGCACGAGATTACTAATCCGGCCATATTGAGACAAGTGGAGTTTGATACAATTTCGTCTCCTGAAACAAAGAATCGCATTACTTTTCAATTTAAAAAATCAGTCATAATTAAATGCACACAGAATTCATAATTGTTTAATTTTGAATGTATGTATTTCTCTCTATCGCCTCAAACTGCGTTTCTTAATTTTAAAACAATTGCAATCAGATTCCTGATAAAATATTTTAATTTTGTTTTATTAATCTAAGGCATAGGTTCTCAACCTTTTTTTCTAAATCACCCCATTTTCTTCTAAATATTCCGATAGTGCCCTCTTTTCTAGTGAATATTTTGATACCACCCCTTCCTACTCTAGAGAAATAAGAATGTGCATAATACATTATGAAAACACTCTTGTTTCATAATGTATTATGCACATTCTAAATTCTCTTATTTCTCTTCTTTTACTAATAGAATATATTTTTTAATTTATTTTTTTTAAAGCGCTAATTTTTTACACACATATACAATTGCCACATATATATTTAAATGTGTAATATTATATATTTTAGTTATAGACAGGATGGTGTTGGAATTGAAACGCTACTGAATTTCTTCTTCATTTAAAAGAGTGGAATTAAAGTTTTAGCTAACCTGTTATAAAGAAAGGCAGGGTTTTTTATGATACAAAGTAATTCATAATAAACTATTGCTTTCAAAATAAATATACATTGACAGTTTCAGTCTTTGAAGAATCACATGTTAATTCCTGGTTAACATATTTAATTATGTTACTTGGATAATATTAATAAGGAAATGCAGTGGACGAAACATTTTTCCTACTGCTCACAAAGACAACTTGTGCACTACAGAAATTAAAATGCACTATATCATTCGATTTAATGTAGGTCTGAAATCTAAGTTTTTCATTCACTTACCGATCTACCGAAATATGTGAATTTCCGTACATGTGATATAGAAATGATTTATAAATACACATACAATCAACATAAGATAAATTGTATTAAAGTTTCTTTTTGTTATTACATAATCAGCGCGTTTTTTTAGTGTTTTTTAAACTATATTTGGTTAATCTGCCCAAACCCCCTCCGTACCATCTCAACGCTCCCTAATTTTCTCTGGGTCTTTTACTGCCCCCCTGAAAGCCTCAAATACCCACAAGAGGGCGTTGTCGCCCACTTTGAGAACCTATGATCTAAAGTCTGTTTCTATTAGCTTGATTCACACTATTTTGATTTTTTTATTTCAACTTAAATTTTAAGGAATTATAACCAATTTTACTTGCTTAATTAGCAATTCGGTTAATTAGAAAATAATAATATTGTGCGGCAAACGATTTTATTGCTACACAATCGTATCACGGTGTATTCCCAGGTGTTCACCTCTCCAAGTACTGACCGTGCTCGATGATGCTTAACTCGGGTGATCGGAAAGAACAGATACTTTCAGCATGAACGCAAGCAGATTTGGTAGAATCTTTTATGATAGAGAGAGTGAGTGTTTATTAATGTCGCATGGTTAAAGTGTAGTATAGGGGGGGGGGGCCGTGGCGATGTCAGTTTCTTTTGGCGACCAAATTCGATCACCAAGCTACTTTACTTAGCGATAGGTGTCCGGAAGCCAGAATGAATTCGGGATCTCACCATAATATCTATATAAAAATTGCCAAATCCAAAGCCCCCCTCCCCTTATACTACACTTGAGCCATGTCGCATTATAAAGTAACACGGGGCGATAGATCTCGTAATTTTTAACCTAGCTGAAGTGACGAGAACAACTCCCTCTCCAAACTACCACAAAGATAATGGGAGGATATTGAGCCATTGCAGGTTTAAAGTGCATCGGCCCCTCTGCTCGGCGTCTCTTCAGTGGAGTGAGTGAGTGAATATTAACGTCGCACTGTTCAGCTACACGAGGGCTTTTGGCGACGGACCGCGTAATATGGTACTGGGCTCGAATTCATGGTATGCCAGCCACGATCATATACCATGACCACTAGGCTACCGCGGCCATGCTTTCCGGTTAAACTAGGGCATCGAACTCATGACACGCCGGGAATACGAGCTCGTGACCACGACCTCCAGGCTACCGCAGCCACTGGCTTATGACCTAAAAGGGAACCTAAGAAATAATCTGATATAGAAATATACTCTCCTCCATATTATTTATAAGCAGGGACGTCTTAAGGCCAGGGCTCAGGGTCTTAGCCACAATGGGGGCCTCGTCTGAACTTTAATACAATCATGATTCGAATAATTTCGAAGGTCAAATGTGTTTTCCCGGTTGTATTCTCCGAAAACTAAGAATTTCGGATAATGCGTCAACTGGCTACGTGTGGTGACCGTCCTCCATATACACACCTAGGCTCTTACAACCATTTACCATCATTACTCCTTCAGTCAAGAGGTGGTAGTCTGTCGAGCCGGTTTGTGCGATTGTAAGTCATGCAGATTTATTTGTTTCGAGTTATTGTATGTACGAGTATTTGACAACGTATGCTATATGTACTGTCTACTTTTAAAGGTCATAGGGATAGCCAACATTTGTGTATGGGCCCAGGGTCTATATTTGCTCGGAGGCCCAGAGTCTACATTTGCGTGGACGCCCAGGGTCTACTTTTGCGTACGGGCCCAGGGCCTCAAGAAGTCTTAAGACGTCCCCTGTTTACAAGTCCATCTAGATTTCCTTCGAAGTTTAGTCGGGTACAATTTTGTTGTGGTCCAGCCATCCATGGTATTAGTTTCAAATCCCGAATAAAGTATGGATATATCTTCGGGAAAATTCACCTGTATTGGAAAGCAGCTTACTCCTTCTGTTTTAAGCTGTAATCATTGTTTGGTATTCTTCTGTGATTGTATTGTATGTTTATGTCCATCTATATCTCGTTTTTCGTATGTATCCCAGAATAAAACGCACGGCAACAACAACCATTTTGTTACAAACGTTGAGTATTTGTGTGGATTCTGAACAACTTTAACAGTAAAAGCAACATAAAATTTGCAACAATTAAACAATTTTTGTTGATATAGAAGCAAAAAAAAAAGAGAAAAGAAATGTGTTGTACTGTCTTGCTCATAAATAACAGTATCGAAATCAATGATTAACTAGACCGTTATTTTTACGGATGATACTAAAAATTCTATTTTCCATACTCTTAGAAGGATTTTCGACCGTAGATTTACTGAAATCACTCCATTCATGCAGAAATACATGTTCATTATGATGAACTGTATATATACGGTTCAGCATATCAGGGTACATTAAGTTTTTTGCATATATTAGGTAAAAAAAAGGAGTTGCCAAACATTTTCTAAGGAGTTATGACCTGAGGAACAAATGAGGTTTAATTTGAAATATGTCTGAATTTTTCTTTCTTAAAAATAATCAGTGATGTTTTCGAAAAATGAAAGATTATAATTCAGCTTCCTATAAATTAAAGCAAGGAAATAAAATTTAAGAAATGTTTATTTCGCATGTAAATGCTTGACTCTACATTTTGAAACATATAAAGACAAATGTTAATAATGCAGAAGAAATTAAATTTTGAAATATGTTTCCATTGCAAAATTCAGCGAGGCTGTGTTGTTACTAATGCCACCCCGATCGACGGTGTCGGATCACGAAATTTATCGTGACAAAATTCTAGATTACGCCTATCGTTAGCCACAGCTTTGGGTACTAAACAATGGCAGTACATTTTTACTTTGTTCTACCCCTAATTTTGAGAAAAAATGCTTCCCCTTAAGTCTCTAGAGAGGGCTTTTGTCTCGACGAATATTTAAAGTGTCCTATGCCATACAGGCATATAAGTTTACAATCATCCATGCCTTATCAAGGATTCGAGCCTAGGCCCTATGGCACAACGGTTCCTAACCACTATACCACCTGGGTGGCAAAACTCAATGAAATGTAATTTTAAATTTATTTCATTATGTTAAAAATGCTTCAACAAATATTATTCTGTGAACCTTTATATTTGTGTGAAACCTTTACAATGACCATACTCATCCTAGCAGTTTTTAATATCGTGATTCTTTATTAAATAGATTTCAAGCATAGATAGTATCAAAATTTTTGCTACGTACATTTTATCGATATCTAGATTGAAGAATTATGTGTGTGTGACATTTTCCATTTTGACATTTTGCTAAAATCATATTAAAATGTTTGAACAGAAATGGATAGCTTGACGCTCACCTCTATTGGCAAAAGGGTCTTGCTCTTCCAATGAATTGTCCATCTTGCGACTCTCTCTGTCGAATCCGAACTTGTCCGTGATGTGGATGGTCTGGACGACGACCAGCTCGTCTTCCTCGACGGAGGATCGCTTGCGCCTCTTTCGGCCGAAGGACGTGATGCGCTGACTCACACCATCGAAAGATCGTACGCTACAGTCAGCCTGAAAAAAAATATAAGTTTCCAGTTTTAGTCTCTACCCTATATTATCACTAAACTTGGCACAATTTTTTTCTGTCGTTGCATTGAATAAAAAACTCCATTACAAACAGACAGAGCAACACGAGGGGGGGGGGGGTTCAATTAAGAAACCGTTTCTTACTAGAAGTGATGTAAAAGTTATGATGTAATAAGAAAAAACCCTGGATTGAATTTAATTTAGTATTTGGGTAAATTTATCTTTAAACGTACATTTCCATTTATTTTTAGTTTGTAAGCATTTTCAATCATAATATTTCAAATTTCTTCGGGGCAAGAATGTGTAAGTCTAATTATCACTATTAAATCTCCAGTAGCATGGGCTTCTTCAAATAGCGTACTCAGAATCAAAGAACTTAATATCGTAGTTAGCACACACACACAAATATGGCTAATTTTACACTAAAGATCCTGTCTGGAATTTTGCGAAACTGTCAAATTTGGCATAGTTTTTGGTTATAATAAATAGGCAAAAGCATACTTGAATTTGTTGCCAACTTTTCCCAGGCTTAAACTAAAAACTCCAGAGCACTTGATATTCATACCGTTTAAATCTGGGGTGGACATTGCGTCGATCGCGATCGACCGGTGGACCGCCAAGGCAATTTTGAGGGACCTCCAGAAAATTTGCCATTTTTGTAATTGTATAAGGAAATAATTCAAGATTGGCTGACAGTACGCAGACTAAGTCTTCTGCTTACTATAATTACGAGAACTGACTTTAGATGAAAATGTTTCATTTTTTATGTATTTTGAATTATTTGATAGTAAATGCATCATTAAATATTATTATATTTACGGCTATTATTATCATGTTAGTATTTTTCGTTTTGCTTTAAACACGGTTTAAAAAAAGTAAGTTTTTCCATTTTATTTACGCAGGTAAGTACATATTCCGTATATATTATTAAGTTATAATAAATATTGTAGACTTTTTTTCTTAGCTCACCACACCTATGACCCAGGGCAGTGGGTGCACTCGTGAACTTTTCAAAGAGGCCGCGGCGTGGAGGTCAAGGGTCGAATATCTACCATTCTTATATCCTACCCCATATGCTTGGAAAACATATATATTTTTTTCATTTTGTAGATTGTCGGGAACAAAGAACAGTAAGAAATAAATTATTGAATAGATAATTAGTATTAATTAATAAAAAATTATTAACAACAAATACTTAATTAAATTTTACGTACTATATACATGGGATTATAATCGATCGGGAAAAAATCATGGGCTATGGAAGAGGATCCGGACCCGTGGACCTTCCCCTTTGTGTGTGTGTCACTGATACTGGGTGGACCCCAACACCTTAGAAAAATTAGAAGTAACCCGTAGCCTGAAAGAGTCTGCCCACCCCTGGTTTAAATGAATTTAAAGCATGTACTAGTTCATTTTAGAAAGATAAAAAGGATCTGAGTGATTACGAATTGAGAAATTGTTCGAAGATATATATGGTTCTATTTCTAATTCTTTGCTTGCCTGAAACTGTACAAGTTTATCAATTGTTTTTAATGTGTAACATCCTTACTCTCGGTTGCTGGATATTTGTTGGAGTGATTTCGTGAAAAGGGACGGAAATGCGTAACAGGAAGTCGGGGAAGCACGCGCTATTTGATTTGACCCATCAGCGCTCTTGGTGGTGTCTCTTCGCTACCCTCGTCTCGGGGTACAACTCTAGTACCAATTAAGCCGCCAGTCTTCCGCAAATCTTAGTGGACTTCATCCACAATAAACTTGCGATTCTTACGCTCAAATGCCAAAGTCTCAGGGCTCGTTGTGTTTGAAATCTGAGAGAGGATATATTTATATATGTGTAAACTACATATTAATAATTATATTTCCTGTTAAGCGTCTGACAAAGCTTATCATTCCTGAAAAAATACGACTTGAATAAATATTTAAGTGCGTATCATTTTCATACTTTGAGGTTAATTCCTGTCGCTGTCAATATAATATATTTAATTGCGATTAACAAATATTTCTCGATTAAAAAAACTAACTTATAGAGTAAACGGGTATTTTTGATTTTCTCTAATATTTCTAATATTCAAGCATGCGCTTGATGTTGTCTCTTCGCTACCCTCGTATCGGGGTCCAACTCTAATAGCAATTGAGCCCTCAGCCTTCCGCACATACCAGCAAGTCTTATTAGACTGCATCCAGAATAAACTTGCGATTCTTACGCTCAAATGTCAAAGTCTTAAGGCTCGTTGTGTTTGAAAATGGACAAACAGTCATTTTGGTGGTCGCATACATTTCTCCGAATCAAACAGTTAAAAAAATTAAGGTGGTTCTACTCTTCTTTAAAAAAAATATCACTCTCTTCCCAGGATTTTGGGTGGTGATTTTAACGTTAACTTCAGTTTGCCAGAAGCTGAGCCGCTCATAGCTTTTCTGAAAGATGAACTCAAGCTCGAAACGAACACAAATCGAAATGTTTCGATAACTAACAGTGTACTGTTATTAACGCAGTTTTTCAACGATTTTTAAATAGTTTGAAATCCTAAGTATATGTGTCATATTTTAGTTTTCATAAATTTATTGTCTCCGCTTTTCCCCAAATTGAACAAGAATAAATATTTTTGATAAAAAATTGCATTACACTACATGTTAATTAAATAAAGTTTTCATTATAGATATAATTATTCGATAGAAAATTATTTCCAATCATACCCGATTCATTTTTTTCAGGATTAAAGTCACTATTGCATATTTACCATGATAACATGTCAGATGTTACACATCATATGCGACTAATGTAAAGCTCGTTACTTTTTTTTTGTGTTAATTATGGTAATTTCAATTCTTTTATCTTAATCTATATCTCATCAAGTGTAAACCAAAAGAGGAGTTAATGAAAAATCGGTGGAATTATCTGATATAGTTTTCGACTTATCTATAGAAGATAACATAAAATAATACTTTGATAAACTATTAAGTTTCTCACATTTTCACGATTTTTTTGTAAATAAATTGTTTTTTTAAAATGTTTTCAACTCGATACATTTCTTCAGTTTTCGCTACACTTTAATAAAATGTCAGTAATGGATCAGTCTCACTCAATATCTTCATCAAAATATTGATTTGTTATTTACACCTTATAATGATGACTAATCTTCATCATATATTTATTCCCAAATTTTTAATATTTAAAATCTTACTACCAAACCCCATATCATTAGTTATTGAAGATAAAAGAGCACATGTTCATAAACAAACTTTATTTTTTTATTGTTAGCAATAGGCCTGAATGTATAAACATATAAATTCAAATTATTTGCAAATGCGCAATGAAATTATTTCATAAAAGCTTTTTTTTTTCTTTTTTAAAAATCTGGCCTATATTTATAAAAACCTCTTAATTTAAACGGAAGAAATTATAAGTTTCTTAACTTTCCAGATAATAATTGTTCAGAATTCCTTTGATAAGTATTAAAAATAAAGCAATTATAATATCAGCAGAAATAACGTTTGAAACTAACGCTCTTACAGTTACTTATTGATATGATTATTAATTACAGTGAAAATCATCTAACACAAAACTGAAGGGACTAAAATATTTTTTCGTGTTAAAGGATATTAAAAAAAAAATATGCATTCAACAAAATTATAAGAGCACATTTTACTTACATAAATATGTATACATGCATGTATTTAATAAAAATCAATGAAACAAAAACATTAACAAGAATTTAATAAAATTTAATACAAAACTCTCAAGTTTTTCAAAAACAACAGTTATTAAGCTTTTGTAAAATAATCTGATATTTTTCTTTGGATTGTCCTTTTTAGTATCAATTTGTCCACACATATTGTTCGATGTCGTCTATTTTGTTATTCATTTCACCAGTGGAATGTGCGTCTAAATAACTGCGCATTATTTTTTTCTTGATATTCCTCATTTTGGATCTTTTTGTGTGGCTTTTCCGAGGGTATTTCAAAGCCAAGTAAGCCTCCTTTCTGCAAAACATGTGAAACCACCTCTTTCATTTCACATCCCTCTTAAATCTTGCCTGCATGGATGGTGTTTTCTGTATTTTGTTCATTCCCAAATGTCAAATCTTTTCATGTTAAGCGATTTTTGTTTCGTGTTAAGATAAAAAAATGTATTAAAATACATAGTAGTTTTGTCGAGAACCATTGTATTATTTAGGGTTAACTATTTCGTCTTAAGCTTTTTCGCGTTAAAGAAAAAGGGCGAATTTTAAATTCTTTTATTTTCGTTAATAATCCACAGATTCAAGCGGAAAAGCTCTTTAAAGGTAGGAAAGATAACTTCATTATCATAATCAAATAAATTAGTTCATTTTTAATCTTAAATTTTTATTTCTCGCGTTCAATGGGATTTTTTTCCCCTGCAAAAGTCTCTTCATGAGTTATTCATTTGATTCAGGCGACTTTGCTTTCTATAAAGATTTTAGTAAGAGAGAGAGATCCGTTATATTTTTGACTTCATCAGCAAAAAGCTTGACAGGCATTTTATGAGATACACTATCCTCCGCTTGGCATCGACAAATGTTGCTTCTTTTCACAACCATGCAGCCTTCTGGCGCCGATTTGATATTACCACATTTGCATTTTGAGTGAGGATGAGTATTCCATTCTGTCACTTTTGGGCAAGCATTTGGCGGGTATTTTAATGTCAAGAAATTTTTATTTATTTGGAGCAAAATATGCATACATATAAACATTATTCAGAAGCCATCATCTACATAACGTTATTCATGAGCTTTTAAATGCAGAAAATTTTATGCAACGATAATGTTTGAGTTTTGAAAAGATTCTTTAAAAAAAGAAAGACCCGTTCAACCGATGCTTTGACCTTAACCATCCAGAAAGGGGGGAAAAGGAAAATAAATTTGTTTTTCCAAGTATAGATTGAAATTTATTCATTAGTCGTATTTGCCAAAGAATGAAGCTAAATTTTTTCATGTTTTCTTAAAATTCACTTGTATCATTTTCGATTTTCAAAATAATTAAAGTTACCTTTGGGTAATGTTAATAAACTAGTCAAAAATAGTAAAATTTTTAAAAATTAAAAAATGATCCAACATTATCATTATATTCTGACTTAACTATTCTATTACGAAAGGATCAATTTTATTAACACACTTAATTTTTTGTTTGAATTAATCCATTTACATTTCTGTGAAAAAATATTTCATACTTGGTCTCTTGTATTAATATACTAAATTGATAGTTAAATTTATTCGTTGTAGGAAAAAATAGAATATTTATGAATATCTTAAAATTTTAAAGGTGAATATATGGTAAATGGTTATATATTATAAAATTGCCAAAATTTATATTAAGATTGGGATATTTTTTTTTCTCTGAAAATATATTTCCAGTAGAGGGATTCCTTTGAGACATTATACGAAGGGGCTTATTCTAACAATTCTAATATTGGGAATTTTGCATATGCCAATAAACCTCTTGAAATCAGTATCAGAGACTGCTGCATGTAGGGTTTGCAATACCGGGATACCGAATACCGGTATTCACAAGTTTAAATCCTTTTTTTTCGGTATTTACTAGAAATTTTTTAAATTGTCTTCAGTATAAGTTCAGGGGTCACTAACATAGCAAAATAGTATACGTTTCTGTTTTTATGTCTCTCTTAAACGGGCGAAATCAATTATACTGGGAATATAAAGTTGCATCGTACAATCAAGAGAAGTGATGAAATATGTGAATCATCCAAGGAAGCGGGCAAAAACTACCCTATTACAGCTCAGAGTAATACTGCACACACGCAGGATTCGTAGGATTCGTTGTATTTGTGAAGAAAGTGCGTAATATATTTCGATATTTTTTTTAAATTCGTGAGTTTGTTATTCACATTGTATTTGCATATTATACAGTAAAATTGATGCATTATGTTATTCAAGATCACATTTCAAACTTTTGTAATAGTACCACAGACTGAATAGTGATATTTACTCTTTTTTAGTGATTTTAATAAATAAGATGTTCCTTTACTTTTTTTGTGATTCTTTGTAAACTGTTATAATTTATAAGTTACAAAATATTTTTTGTGATATTTCACTCTCTAATAAAAACTGGCAAATAAAACAAACACCTATGTTTCCTTTCTTTTTCTAAAATTTCTACGACCGGTATTAAAACCGGTATCCCGATCTTAAGATCTAAAAAATACAGAGTACCGGTATTGAACTTTTGGTCCGATATTGCAATCTCTAGCTGCATGTCCTTTAAGTGAAGTGAAATGTATGTTAATGGTTATTTTCAAGTAATTTTATATTGTTAAATCTGGCAACTTCTTTTTCGTGTGTATGTGGTAGTCGCGACAGGACTGAAATATCGTGTTTTAGCGCTACTTCAGTTACTTTACGTTTGCGTGAATTGTGCTTTTTGTTTTCAATGTATGAGTTTAACGATTTTTATGATTTTAATTAATGAAACTTAAGAAGAACATTTCTTTTAAAATTGGATTTATATACTACATGGCTGAGTTTAACTTAACATCGAACCATCCGTCATCGCCAAAAATTTTTATAAGCGAGAGAAAAAGTCAAAAAAAAAAAAAAATCAATATCACACAAATAAATTACGTATCACAAGAGTTATTTTTTTCCAAGTTCATCCACCTTGAGAGGCGAATTTAGGTCCCATGAATATCTAAATCATGAATATAGTTCAAATATATCTCTAAAACTGAAACATATCAATCCAAAGCGGTATCTTTAGGTATAAATGATTTTCGTAGAATTTGCCAGCTACCAGCATATTTCATAACAGGGCGGGGTTTTGACTTCAATTATAAAAGTTAGGATGTCAGAAAGCAGCGAGCTAATAGTAAACGCTGCCACTAGACTAAATTCACACACACCACACACTAGTAAATTGAATGACAATTTCAGAATAGTTCTGAATTTTTTTAATCGAACTCCGTTTTGAATAAAGAAAAAAAATACAGGTTTTCCTTTGTAAAATTTTTGTTATAAATGTATTCATTCAATTTATCAAAAAATATAACTGTAAAAAAATAAATATCTTGCAGAATTTCCTTAAAACAAATACAGAGAATTTCTATTTTTTATTACCAATAACATAATTACTATTTATTTGCGATAGTAGGCCTTTATAAATTCTTTAAGGGTAATTTTTTAAAGAACATTTTGTATAATGGATATACCCTAAGAATATTTTTTAAGACTTGAACTAATCTCAAGGAACCAATTTTTGCTTCCAAATAAAGACTTAAATTGTTCGCTTTCAGCATACACATTTAGGAAAAGCAACAACAAAAATGCAACAAGATCATTTTGATTCACATTTTATAAATTCATAAAAATATTCATAGTTATACAGAGAAACAAACTTAAAAAGAATAGTGCAAAATATTTTGATCATTTTTTTCCAAGTCGTAACTTAATTATAAATGACTACGGTTTTTTTCCAATTCGTTCTTCCTTTTTTTGTGTCTCAGAACAATTGATAACAATTTTAATTCAGTTTGTAACAGACAAAAAAAACTTCTTGTAATGACATATTTTTAATTTGCATTTGAGAAAATCGAACGTTGCTATTAATGTTTCATTCCAAAACAAATGTTACAAAATGAACATCATTTCGAACGAAGACATTGATAAAGTTTGAAATGAGAATGACGTTACGCGTGTAATTAAAAATATTCCCCCTCCTTCTCAAACCAACGATAAACATAGACAGTATAACTCAGAATCTTCTCTTAACTTCCGTAAACTTCTGGTAAACATTCTGTTTCTGAATGATACCTTTCATTTAACAAGGAGCTCCAATCAATATTTGCTTGTTGGACAGAAAATTTTGCAACAAAAGTCGATTCTTGTTTAGTTTCAAAGAATATGCTGAGAGCAACTTCTAAGATATGCATTCTAAAAGGCGTGTGCGTATTCAAATTATATTCTTAATGTATTCAAACAAAGTTTTTGGTTGAATTCCAATTTCTTAAAAAAACATTAATGCATAGAAGTTTTAATTTATTTAAAAATTGCATTTTTTTAGAAGAAATTTATTATAAAATCATTTTTAATGCTTAAAATAATTCATTTCTAATTTTAATTTTATTTTCAGCTTTAGAAATGCAAAGAAAATTTACCATTTGAAAAATACTTCCAAAATCTACTGAAAATTTTTGAAATGAATTTTATAAAAATTTTAAGTAATTAAATCATTTAAAAATTTTATGATATTGAATGTTTTTTGAGTTGTTTAGTAAATCTTGATTCATTATTTTTTAATGAAATACCATGTGTAACCTATTATTTGAAATGACAGTAGAGCTATGCAAGGACGGTGAAAAATCTCGTAATTTTATACTATGATCCTGTTCTGAAGACAGCCTCAGGATTCTAGCTTATTGTTTAGGCGTCAACGTCACGCCACATAGAAGGAATTATTCTTTGTAATAATTTATAGAGGCAGCAGCCTGAAGAGGCTTATACTTCAATGCAAAGAGCCGCGGTTGGACGACCCCTGCATAAGATATATGGTTGGTTCTTCATTTAATATCATTAATTAAAATGAACAGTAATATCTTGAGGAACGTTACCCCGACTTGCGCGAGCCCGGTGTTACGCAATTTTCAAATCTCATCGATTCGTCGAGACTTTTTTTCCCATCCCTGAAACTCAGGCGGAATCAATACCAGAGCCTGATGAAATTGGTAATGTAACTGAAGTTGTCGATTTCGCCAGCCACACACACAAATAAATTTGAAGTGGATTGTAATGACTTTTCAAGAACTTCTGAATTCCCCCATTCAGGAGTTGACAATTGATGAGCTCATAGAAATGCATGAGCAAGAGCAAGACATTGAAGAACTTGAGCCTTTAGACCCAGTTCAGTAAGAAGATCGAATTATTGTTGGGAATTTGACAAAAAGCCTCAGAGTTTAGTTGAAAAAGGGTTTGTGGAAGAGAATTCGAACTCTGTACCTTCTGATTCGTAAGCCCGTAACATACCACTAGACAAAAGGGATCACTCCTGTCTGGAGGCTGTTACTGTCTTACTTAGATACCGCCACAAGTTACAAATTTTTGGAAATATAGATTCTTACGAAGAACGTATTTTTTCAATAAAACAAACAATAAAAAACTTATTAGCATAATACGAGGAAATTTTGCTGGTGAAAAAAATTTTTTTAAGCCGACAGATTGTCAGATTTTATGAAAACTTCTACGTCAAAATAACTTCGATTGGCGATTTTGTTTTTGTGTTATCTAAGTTTTTATAAAACTTTTTTTTTCTAAATTATTATTTACTTTCTTGTTAGGTTCATGTATGCCACGATGGCGCCATTTAAATTATAAGGTGTGTACGTTTGTTTACTTGCAAGAACAAAGAATGGGACGCGCTGAAAGGGCCATTCACTATGTTAGCCATATTTTTATATATATTATTTAGAATAAACGATTTGAAAAGAGATCAACAGCGCAAGTTCGGAGTATTATTGTACTTAATATACGACCTCCCTAAAATATATTTACTTGATATCTCTCCTCAAATTTCATGAATGTTAATGAATATCCAATAAAAATATCAATGACTTATACACGCGTTCCTTTTTTTAAAAAAAAATTATTTCGAATTTTTATTTCGTCGCAGTTATTAAATAATCACCAAGAGATGATATAATCATCTTTGATTAATATAATGTATAATGAATGTATAAGCGTTTACTGTATCTTTTATTTCAGTTGATGACGTAATTTGTTATTGTAAAAGTTTAATTAAAATGACTATCATTAAGAGCTTTTTAATTAAAAATTGTATTAAACCTTTATTTTTAAACAATTTCAGATCCTTATATCTCCCGTTTATTACATTGTTTCTTAACATTGTAAAGAAATGGAATGCAAGTATTACAAATATTAATTACATGTTCATTCTAATTAATGAAAGAAAACATGTTCTAAGAATATACTTCACAGGGAAAAGGAACCAGTATGCCATTCAATAATCTTTTGTCTTGTGATTCAGACAGCAAATTAATTATTGGATCAATCTTAAGAATTCGAAATCACACGCTTCTTCTGAATTGCAAAGAACTTTTCTTTTCAATCCTTTTTTTTTCTCTCCCTCGTATTCTAAGAAAAACTAATTTCCTCAAGATAATTAGTTATTTCTTTTTTTCAAGAATTAGTTCCTACAAAATGAATGAATGAATGACTAATGAAAATTTTTCGTCAATCAGTCAGAGATCTCTTTTCTCAAAGTAAAATTAAAAGTTTCTGAAAAAACCAATAACTTCTTAAAGGAAGACTGTATCGAAATGAATAAGAAGTTGAGTGAATTGTAGAGTAGTTCATAAGAAGTATTGGTTTTATTAAAACGGTTAATCACTTACTGCCTTCAATCATGTAATTAATCATCAGAATTAGTAAAGAAGTTTACGGAAAATAGTTAACTATGAATAAATATAAGTAATTATTTTAAATAAATTGAAAAATTAATTAAAGTTTATAGTATTCTTAAGTGATTTTTCCTCTTATAGTTAACAATACATCTGTTAATGAATACAATGAATTAAAAGTTTAAAAGCTCATTCAATATATTTTAAAAGCAAATGCATAGTTTAAAGTAAAATAAAAAATTTAAAAGAATTTTTTTTGCTAGAAACTACGAAAGTCTTTTAATGAATAAGAATTCAAAAGCAGTTTTTAAAAATGTTAAAACAATATTTATTTTTTATAAAAAAATTTGTTTCTTAATCCGTGATTAAAATTAGTTTAGAATTAATACGTGTGGCGTGAAAAAAGATAAAAAAGTGTAAGAGTAAATAATCAAAATTGACTCTCGTAACTCAGGTATCTATTGTCTTGGGAAAGGAATCTCGTGAATCACAACCTGATTGTGATTAAATTTCCACACCCCTTATGCTTCAATGTGAACCAGCTTGAATCAAATTAACTTGTATGAATTTATTATAGAGTACTTGTAAATTCATTACATCAGTAAATGAGAAGTATGTCCATATAAAGAGATTTCTATCTGAATGTTAATAAATTAATACTTTAGAACTGTGAACAACAGTCTTCCAACATTTGGGCTATAATTTTAGTTATGTTGTGAAGGTTGATTTTGAGTTATTTATTATAAGTGATTAGATACATAATGTATGATGAAGGACTCAATTTTTTTCAATTAACTTTCATACAGCAGTGTTTCTCAAACTGTGGGGCGCACCCCCTAGAGGGGCACGATAACCCTACAAGGAGGGCGCGACTGTATCGAAAAGTCAAAAAACAGAAAATTATTTTTAAAAAATTATTAATTTACTGAAGAGAAGCAAAACAAAATAGATTGACATGATAAAAAATAAAATAAATATTTTCACTGATATACTACACTTATAAATGTATCAGTACCGCACAATGTGTTTTATACTTAATTTATCAGTACTAAGTAAAAAACAAGTTTAATAATTACCAGTGACCCTATGGGTTGTGTCATAAAATTATACACAAAATGTAATACTTATTTTGATAATTTGTACGGTTTTTAATTAAAATCGCATTGTAGCTCTACATACAACTATATTATTATTGAATTGAATACATTGTTATTGTATGGAAGGGGGGTGCGATGAAAATTATGATTGAAAGTTGGGTTGCAAGTATAGAAAGTTTGAGAAGCACTGTCATACAGTGTTACATCACTACCTCAAGAGAGGTTTTTTTATGCTATACACATTATATATTTTCAACACACACACACAGGATGTCCATTGCAAAATCAAAATATATAAAGTACTTGGTAAGAGTGTACTAAGCTAATAATATTTTAAGCGAAAATTGTATTGTTATGTTGTTATCCCCCCATTATAAATACAAATGATATAGACAATGTAAAGCATACAGCGGCATACGTTAGGGGAGGGGGTAGCTCCCCTCCCTCATAAGGATTGTTGTATAAAATTTTAAACAGAAAACTTCTAAGAAAATAGAATTTGTATATTTCCTTTTCAGAAGAATTAATATTCAAAGTTCCACATAAACATTTTTTTTCTCACTTAAAAAATACTCATTTGAGACATGAGTTTAAGTGAGAGAATTCCCCCTTGAAAAAAATTATCGCTACACCCGACAACATGTAATCACATTAAAAAAAATAACTTTTATACAAATTCTTATTTATTTTTTAACTTAAAGCATCGATCTCTCAATGAGGGAAGTCAAAGATACATTTTGATTTTAATATAAACTTTAAGATTTTGTGAAGAGTTTTAAATAAGTTTTTTTGTATAGAAGCAAAGCTGAAGCATATAGTCGTCCTTTCGAAAATACTTTTTAGGATATTCATACAATTTTTAATGGTTATTTTTCTTGAATTACTAAAGTTAAATATATTTTAACATTATATTCTATTACACTAAGATTGACATAAGTCTATTTAAAGAGAAACATTTCAAGGTTTTTATTTCTTAGAATAAATCAGTGGTTCCCAATGTGGTCCCTACGGATCCTCAGGGGTCCTCGATATTATTCAGGGGGCCCGTGAAGAATTAAACTTAATTTAAGGGTCTCTAAACAATCTCAGGGGGTCCGTGGAAAGTTTAATATAAAATAAAAATTTTAATCCATTTTTATTTTTTTATGAAAATTTAAAAAAATAATAATTTACTTCAATATTCCCAACTGGGTGTTGAACACTTTTGTGCGTGGACAAACTCATATCTCAAAAACAGATGAATCCATACTAATACAGGAATATCTTATTGAAATACCCACAAATGTGATGGGACTTAAACCAAGGTTTGAAGAAGGATACCACATAAATTATGGTTACAAAAACAGATCCCAATTTTATATCTTGCATTTTGGATTATTGTACAGAAATTGTTGACTGCTTTACCGTCTTCCTGATTGGTAGAACGACGATTCAGTGCAGTTATAAACCTCCATATTAGTGTTTGTGGGGATTTGCGACTGCTACTCACAAACATTGAGCCGGAGATAAATACACATAATATATCATCAAGTTCATCCAAGTCATTAATTTTTAAAAATTTATTTTAAACAGAAATTATACAATTTCAATAATTCATTCTTCAACAAAATGATTATTTTAAATTTGTAATTTTTATACTATGCAATTATCTAGCTTTTTTACTTGGGGGTCCGTGGACAAGTTTTGTCTATATAAAGGGGTCCATGGGCAAGCTTTGACTTTAAGAAAGGGTCCATGGTCAAATTTTAACAATAAAAAGAGATCCATGAGTTAAGAAAAGTTTAGGAATCACTGGAGTAAACAAATAAACAAGAAAAAGTTGAAAATATAATCCTAACTTTTTAAAAACTGTAGTAAAGGTAGAAGAAAAGCCAATATTGTGGTATTAGAGATTTAAAATATTAGTATCTCTTAATTTTTAATATGTATTATATTACCTAAAAATTAACGAACTCTCTATAACATAAATTTAAAATTTATTTGATGGGAATAAATATGCAAGCCTGTAAATTTTTGAAATTTTATAACATATTTTTTGACTGATGTTAAAATTCTGACATTTGTTTTACTTTCACAAATAAAAAGTCTCGACAAAGATGTGTAATATTTTGAAATAATGTCACATTTTAAAAGATCATCAAGAGCATGAGAATTTTGCAAGTTTTGAAACAATATGACGTGTCATTTAGGAGTATCGGAATCAATGGCGTAGCTAGTTCTGAGTGGGCCTTGTATCCAAACTCTTTGGGGACTGGCTCCCTTTTGAGCCCTTTAACATTTCGTAGTTTTCCGTTTAGGCACTTTGAAGCCCCATGTAGCTTGAGGATCCCGTATCATTGATACGGCTGATAAGCCGGTAGCTACGCCCCTGATTGGAATGATCAAAATTTTTCTAGTCGATGCCCAACGGAATTCTGAACGAGTGACGACAATTGTTTAATACAGTGTTTCTCAAACTGTGGGGCGCGCCTCCTGGTTGGGGGGGGGGGGTTATATCACGGTAAGAGGGGCGCGAGCTTATTGAAAAGTCGAAAGTAAAATATTTAAAATAAGTATTAATTTTTAGTGAAAGGAAGTAAATCAAATTTTACATTCTAACATAATAAAAATTAAAAATGGACATTTACACTGATAGAATCTATATATATAAAGGAGAAAAGCGACTGACTGACTGACTAATCACGATATCTCTGGAACTATTCAACCTACAGACTTGAAATTTGGTAGACATGTTCCTTTCATAGAGTAGACATCAGCTAAGAACGGATTTTCCGAAATACGAAACGCAAGGGCGTTACGGAGTTAAGGGCGTTATAAATAATTGTTTCCATGTTTACACTACTCAATGTACAATTTTGAAATTGGGTTAGCAGATTCCTTTCATACAGTAGAGAGTTTTGCGATTATCAACTACCAAGTTTAATTTCGGGAGATTAAGAGGCGTAATCGATAAATATTTCCATTTTTAAAATATTTAATCATCCTGCTTGAAAATTGGTAGGCATGTTCCTTTCATGGAATAAAATTCCTCTAACAAAGAGTAAAACGAAAATTGACCCCCAAGGATGGTTGCGAGGGGTGAAGAGGAGTTACAGACAAAATTCCTGTTTTTAATTGTTAGACTCATATAGAAATTTTTTAAGCGTGTTTCTTTTGTTGAATAGGGATGCACTAAGAATGTATTTAAAGTAAATCAAGTTCTGCGAAGGGGTGCAGGGGTTACTGGGACGTATTGACACAAAAAAAAATCTTTTTTTCGAGCTACAAGGACTATAATAATGAAATTTGGTTTGCATTTTTCTTTTGTTGAATTGAAATCCGCTAAGAGAGGTTATTTTGGAAAACGGCTCTCAACACGGGATTACGGGGATATTGATAGTAAAACTTTTGTTTTTTCTGTTTGATTTAGACTTGAAATTTGGCTTGCATGTTCAATTTACGGAGTAGAGATCCACCGCGAAAATTGGTTTTGCGGGAATCCACTTGGTTTTTGGGTTACGAAAGAGCAAACATCATTCTATACTTCAATTTTAGAGATTTTTAGAAAATACAAATTAGATGAGTTCTGTCCTTTTTATTTATCATAAGGTGACAGTTACAGGTCTAAGTATATTTTTCAATGCAATCGAATTCTTAATGCTAGGACTTAGATATCAATAATTTATACATATATATAAGCAGTAAAAATTTATAAAACATCATGAAATACCCAGCGAAGCGGGCGGGTAGCAGCTAGTATACTTATAAATGTATCAGTAGCTCACAATGTTTTTGAAAATTAATTTATCAAAAATTTAAAAAAAGTTAAAATACTTATATTTTGATAGTTTGTATGGTTTATAATTAATGTTGTATTGTAGCTTTAGCGTCAAAGTATATTTTTATTGCGTCCAATGCATTATTATTGTATGGGGGGGGCGATTAAAATTATGATTGAAAATTGGGTCGCAGTTATTGAAAGTTTGAGAAGCGCTGGTTTAATACAAATGCTCCATAATAAAGACGTATTTGATGAAGTTAGTTTCATTGAAATACAAGCCTACTGATTTTCTCATTATCTTTGAAAATTATCCTCTTTATGTAAATCATGGTATCGAGTGATATATAAAAATAAATATTGTATAATTAAATATATTGATAGAAACTTTAACAGGAAATAACTTAAATAGACTTCCATCAACTCATTAAACAAAAACAACACTTTCAGAGTTAAAAGAGAAAATATACGTGGCACTTACAGGTTCGCAGGCTGGTAAGCAAGGGGTGACTAGAGCCTTGAACTGAACAATTTCAGAAGTGGGAAATTTGAAAGCATCAAAAGTGGCCTGGAGAATTTTTGCTTCGGTTCTCGCTTTTGACAGAGAGCCCATTATGAGTGTGTCGGTCGGGCAACTGGAAAAGAATCACAGGAAAACATTTTAATATTTAATAAGGATAATTGAATTTGATTTTTTTGTTGTTAATGTTGCACTTTAAAGCAACGCGAGGGCTATTGGCGATGAACCTCGTTATTTTGGGCTTCGGTCAAATGACGAGGACGGCACCTATGGTGTCACTTCACTCTTCAAACTTCGGCACCACGCAAACATGAAGACTTTCATCCAAGACAGATTTCTTGTGCATCATTCACTAGACGGCGAGTTTTCAGTGCTACCAGGATTCGAACCCGTGACACGAGAACGCCGGCCACGAACATGCAACAATGATTATTCGGCTTTCGAGCCCAAAATAATAATTGAGTAAACTGTTTAAAATCTCTATGAAAATATCCTGTGTTTGGCTGATTTTTAATTAATTATTTTTTCTGTTAAATTGGCATTATTAGATTAAATAATCACATATATGAATTATTTTTTAATTTAATGAATTGATTTTTCCAATACTGTAGACATAACATTCAAAAACAAAGTGGATATTTTTACAGAACGAATTTTTTTTTCTCTAAGAAAATATTTTAATGTATAACAAAATTTAACTTTTTTTCAATGTGTTTAGATTTGGTTTCAACTTCGAGAACGATTTCTATTGTTTCGTTTGTACACAAGAGATGGCAGCACAAACTATTGATAGTTATAGATTTGAATGAAAGATGGCAGCACAAGCATCGATTTGCAAATTAAAATAAATGACAAATAATTGAATCACCTTAACAAAAATTACTATTGTTGTAATTTATTTCTAAGATAATTTTTAAATTAACGGAAACAAAAAGTAGTTTTTAAATTTGAAACTAAAAACTTAAAAAGATCCTGAGAATTTGGAAAGATATTACGTTGTGTCTTCAAAATATGTTCACTTCAACTCTTGCATATGTTTGAGTCACTTTCTTAATTATATTTTATCTCTCTATTTTATGTTCAACAATATGAAATATTTTCGTTACCCAAGAGCATCAATAAGCAAAATCTCGCTGTTATCAATTCCATCCATGGCGACGAGTTCCCGGACAAAAATATCGTAAGGACCTGGAGAAACAAAATTAAAGTCATAAATAAACAAAAACTAAATAAATTGGTATTTAAAATTTATTTATGCACAATCCTTCAAATATAAAAATTGTAGCTCTCCCAATGTTAACAGAATTCACAAGAACTTAAAACATATTTCTAAATCAGTTTTAATTAACAAACGATTTAAATTGAAAACATATTTCTTATTGTGACATATAATTATTATCAGAAGTAAATTACATCATATTGTATATTCATATTTTGTGAACAGTTATGAATGATAAACTTAAATGACGATGAATAGTTATATAAATTAATATTAAGGTATCCGACTGGTTGCGACAACTTTGTTAAAAAAAATGGAGATATGAGGATTTGTTTTGTTGTTTTTAGATTCGTTTAGTACATTTTAAGAAAAATATGCTAAAATTAAGAAGAGAAAGAGAAATTATTATAACTAAAATGGGGAAAAATGGGTACAAATTTACAAAAAAATAACATAAACGCAACCCATTCTGTACCAAAGATTTATAAACAAATTTTCAATTCTGATGTGTTATTTATTCTTGAAATGACCTTCAGGATAAGAGATATTTTCATTTTTTCAAAAACTAGAGCACTTTATCTCAGTTATTATATGAAATTGCTTAAAAAAACAGTGATTATATTCACATAAGGGACTGTACGTTTTGTAATAAACCAGCGATTGATAAATCTGAAGGTTAAGACACTTCTACTATTATACAGAACATACACAAAAAAATTCAGTTAATTATTTTCAAAACTTTTTTAGCTGTCACTGGCCCCGTTTGAGTATTTAAAAAAAACACACATTTCGAGTAAAACGCGTTACATAGTATGACATCTTGCTTTAAGTAAGGGGGATTTGCTTTTACTAAAACACTTGTAGTTTTTGTTCTAGTGAACGGAAAATGATAAACTTGATATTTTTATAAAGCTAAAAAGATGGTCTATAAAACAAAACCATAAGAAAAATTGTCACTTCTTGGCAAAATTTACAATTTTAGGGCAGGCGGATACCTTAATAAGTTTACTCGAAATCATTATCTTATAAATATATAATTCTTTTTCACTAATATTTTATATTTAATTTTTAATTCCCTTTGGTCTTTGTTATTGCTTTTGTTCATCCTCTTGCTAATCCAATAAAAAAATTCGTTCAATTTTATAGATATATTGGGATGATCTAGTTAAGTAATGGACAACCGGTGATGCATTTTATAATTTTGAGTAAGATTAAGCAGCGAGAGCTGTATTCGAAAAGGTAATTCTTCTCCTAATCCTCATCGCCTGAGGATTCTGAGAATGACATTAATTGATATAATCGTGCATTGTGGATTTAATTATTCTATATAAGTTATAGGTTTTTTCAAAGGAAATTCCGCCTCGAACCTTCTCGATCTTCAAGTTACCGATATACTAATTATCCCAACACTATTGCATATCAGCTCAAAAAACAGCAACATTTCAAAGTTCATGGTCAAGGTCATAGTGAAGCGACCTTTATCAAAACAATGAAAAATTTTGAGGAAAACGTCTCTTGGTAGAAAAAGAAAAGGAACATTTTTTCGGCTTCTTTTCGCTATTAATTTCTAAAAGTTTTTTTTTCAACCTTGGGAAAAACCTAATGAATCGATAATAATGCTAAACTGATGCTGATTAAAACGACCCTTCTCTTATGAAATTACAAGGCAATTAAGATTAGCAAACCCCAGTGAAACAAATATTTGTGTTTTATTCTTTTCCATTACACGCATACTATCAAAGCACTTCCCAAAGTATTTATTTAAAATGCTTGTTGACCAACTTAATGCCGAAACTGAACATTCTACGATTAAATATATTCTATACGATAAACATAATTAGTTGTTTATCGTAACATATAGGATAATCTTCCAAATTCCATGTGAGAAATGGTCTTGTTATCAACCGTTATTGACGTAATGTGTGTTTATGCGGGAATCTGAACTCAATATAAATGTAGATGAATGCACCTTTAACCTTTTAGTTCCGTTGCAGAGTTCAGAAAAATTTTCAAGTGCCCGATCACACGTGATTACGATCTGAAGCGCTCTTTAGCAAGCATATTAGACTCTGCAACAATTCTCATGCAAGGTTTTTTTTATTATGTCTGAGAACTAACGTCAGACACATAAACAGATTTTATTGATGGGAGAGTCTGGGCCCATCCCTAATTTGGGTTGGGTAGAGTCAATCCAACGGAATATATTGAGCACCTGTGTATAAATCTAGCAGAAGTAATCACCAAACAAAATAAATGAGTTACTTTACAGAATAACAAGCTGTGTGATCTTTTAACTGTTCAAAGCTCCCCATCAACATCCATTTTAGTATTCATAAATAAAATGGAAAGCGTCAGGGAGTTTCTGGATTTCTTCTCCCAACTCATATTGCATATAACTCAATCCAATGAAGACATACAGAATAACAAATAATAGCAATAACGAACTTTTAAATCAATATTAACGTTTTTCTTAAATTGCATATACAGTAATACCTCGATTTCCGCGAACCCGGAGATACGCGATTTTCACATCTCCTCAATTCTTCGAGACTCTTTTTTTCTTCCTTTTTTTTCCATCCCTGAAACTCAGACGGAATCAATACTAGAGCCTGAGAAAATTGGTAATGCAATTGAAGAAGTTGTCGATCTTGCCAGGCAAATAAATTTTGGATAGGGATGACGTTCAAGAACTGCTGGATTCCCACAATCAGAAGTTGACAATTGATGAGCTCATAGAAATGCGTGAGCAAGAGCAAGACATTGAAGAACTTGAGTCTTTTAGACCCAGTTTAATCAGAAGATCGAATGACGATTGGGAATTTGACAGAGGTTCTCAATTTAATTGAAAAAGGGTTATCAATTTTAGAAAATACAGATTTCAGTGAAGAGCGTATTTTTTCAACAAAACAAGAAATAAAAAAATAATTAGTATTCGGCGAAGGAATTTTGAGGCAGAAAAAATATATTGGAGCCGGCAGACTCTACTTTGTTAGATTTTATGAAACCTTCTGCATCAAAATAACTTCGGTTTGCAATTTTGTAATTGTATTATCTAAGATTTTATTAAACATTTTCTTATTATTATCTTCTTCGATTCCCAACGAAAACTAATTTATATGTGTAAATTATATATTATTATAAGCAAAATTATAAAAAAAATTAATTTTTTTTTTGCTCGCAACTTTTGAAAAATTTATTATTGCTTTATGAATATATTTTATATGCTTTATGAATTAATTGCTTTGTTTGAATTTCTTGACATTTTAGTAGATTAAAAGAAAAATGATTTTCCTCGTTCGTATAAATATCACAATTCTGTAAATTTTGCTTTTAAAAAGCATAATAATTATTGAATAATATGTATAAAATATACTGTGTGTTCAAGGAAAACTTAACAAAGTAGTTGAAGTTTTTTTTTGCTGAGTACTGACATATCATTTGTTAAATGATTTTAAAGTTTTTTGGATATTATAAAAGAGACAAATATTAAAAATTACATATTATATATGAAAAAATTCACGTTAATTTTCTCTTGAGGATTTTTAATTTGCAAGTATCCTGACCCTCCAGGGTTTCGCATAAATAATTAATTATTAATTAACCGCCTAACGAGAGTTAACTGTAACTTTAAACACTTCAAATTTATGTTGTCAGAGAATTTAGAGTACTGATTATGTAAGCAACAACATACGATAGCTGTCCACGGAAGTCATGCGAGTTTTGGAACTTCCGGTTGTCGTTTTGTATATAAAACCCCGTTTCAGGAAAAAAATTGCCGGCCGAATGTAACGCTTCTCGTGTGTCCATCGACTTTTGTTCTATGTGTGTGTTTATGTTTCTTAGTTATGTAAATAACCTTCTGTTGAAAATAAATGTGAAATAATAGCAACCAGTTTAATCCATTCTGTTAATATAAGACTACGACATACATTCTAGATGAAATAATCACTTGTTAAATCCAAGAAATCATTCCACTCGGTGGATCATTTCATATATAACAAATCGAAAATTTCTTCCCTGTCTCCTTATCGCGAATTTTATTTCCACTAATATTATTAGTGCCTTTTTTCTCAAATATCTTTACTCCAAGCATACAAATAAGACATTATTGTACATTAAATAATAAAAAATTTTCCACTGCATTAATTTATCTTATATTTTTTAACGATTTCTATTATCTTCTAAACCTATTTTACATTCATTCAGAAACATTAAATATAAGTGAAAAATTTTGCAGTAATTGTCTTCAAAATATTAAGCTCTATCACACACATATAAACGAATAATAATACAAACAATAAAATCTTCCCACCATTCATTTTTAATTTAAAAACATATGAAACGGGTGAATAGCTCTCGAATTTTTATTTCAAATAACCATGTAAAGATAACTAAAAGGTCCTGTCTTTACATAAAAAAAAATGTAGTCATTCGGTTAGAAATATTAAATTTTCCACTCTTATTTGATAAAGCCTTTGAAAAAAAAAGAGCACAATTCTTTCAATCGTATTTGATAAGATCTTCGAAAAAGAAGAAATATGTAACGCAATATTCACTCTAGTGGAAAAGTAAAGAAACAAAGGAAAATGAAAAGCAGAACCTTGCTTCTTATTTGAACTCCCCCCCCCCCCGTTCAGTTCAATTTAGCGGTTTTTACTAGAAATACATGCATCGTTCTGTTGTTGTCCTTTTCCATTGTTTCTAGAAAACAGGGAAAATGCCACCTAATGAGGATTTTATTTTTCTAGGGGCTTCTGAGAAAGCGTGAATTGCGTATTGTTAGCTAGGCGTGAAAATGTGGAGATGCTTGGGGATTATAAATGGAATAAAAATGGAAATAAAAATTCTGATATTCAAAACAACACACACACAACCCTACCTCAACTGTATAAAACAATTTACGGATATTCAACTGCCTTCATTGTTATTATTTCAATGTTTTCTTAATTCTGCTTTCAACCGAGATCAACAGCCTGTTGAAAAAAAGGCTCTCTTAATTTGTACCATAAATTTCTTAATGCTTATACACATGCAAACAGAATAATTGTAAGGCAACGACAAAACAATGTTTTCCCGCCCGCATTCTATATAACAATTTACAGAAAACCATTCAACTGTCGTTATTGTTATTATTTCAATGTTTCCTTAACTTTGCTTAAAACCGAGGTTAACAGTCTATCGAAAAAATCTTTATCTTAGTTTGCACTGTAAATTTCTTAATGTTCATGTATACGCAATCAGGATATTATAAAGAAGTGACCACGTAGAATTTTTCAATGGAAGAAAAGTTTTGATTGATATTAACTGAATCTTGGCTTTGACTCATTTCGAAAACAATTTAATAATGGTTGGATGGAGTCAGGACTGCAAACACTTCTCTTAATCCACTGCTGTAAATATTATTGCAAAACTTGTACAGTAATACGCTTGCGTGATTTTTAAATCTCATCGAATCTTCTTTTTTCCCCTCTCCCACTGAAATTCAGACGGAATCAGTTCCAGGGCTTGATTAAGTTGATAATGGGATTAAAGAAGTTGTTGATCTTCACAGGCAAATAAATTTAGAAGTGGATCGTGATGACGTTCATGAATACTAGATTCCCAGAATCAGGAGCTGACAATTGACGAGCTCATAGAAATGTATGAGCAAGACATTGAAGAACTTGAGTTCTTGGACACAGTTCAATCAGAAGTTCAAATGACTGTTGGTAATTTAACAGGAGGCCTCAGTTTAATTGAAAAAAGGTTATACAACTTATAGAAAATTTAGACTCTTACAAAGAGCGTATTTTTTCCAGCAAAACAAGGAATAAAAAAATTATTAGCATGCTACGAGGAAATTTTGCTGTAGGAAGAAAAAAGTCTGAGGCGGTAGGCTACTTTGTTAGATTTTATGAAACCTTCTACATCAAAATAACTTCAGTTTGCGTTTTTGTATTTGTATTAGGAAATATTTTTTTAAAGTTTCTTTTCAAACCTTCTACTTCAAAATAACTTCAGGTTACGATTTTGTAATTGTGTTATCCAAGATTCTTTTTAAAGTTTCCCTTTTTTTTTCTAAATTATTATTTTATTTTTTCTCCAGCTTTAACTAAAAACAATTTATATGTGTTTATATGCTAAATTATACCCCGACTTACGCGGTGTTCACTCAGTTCCACCTATCGCGTAAGCTCGTGTATTACTGTACTAATTATAATGATTATGATATTACGAGAAACTTTTGAAAATAACTGCTTTGATCATCCATTTTTATTTTCTAGTAAGTTGTTGCTTAATGAGGGGGAAAATGAATTTCAGTTCACTTCAAAAAATGGTATTTATTATAATCTTTGATGAAAGAGAGAGTGTGTTATTCTTCATCCACTGAGTTATTTAAACATTTTGTAAATATTACTTTTAAGACAGCATATTAAATATTAGAAAGCTCTAAGGATTCCATAATAACATTCATCAAGGGAATATTTATCGATAAGGAAAGTTATTTAATAAGGATTGAAGCTCCAAGGGTACCTAACTATTAATTTGGTCATTTTCATAAATAATAAGCCCTTGCATATATTTGTAAGCTTATCTCCATCAGAGAATATTAAAATGTAATGCCTCATAGAGGAAAATAACTATTGTGTAATGGGCTCAATTCATGTGACGTCATAGTCACATGAAAATGATAACTACGTATTTTTAGCCAATCAATTCAAAATCTCGTGTGATGTCATAGTCACACGGTAAAAACAATCATGTGTTTCCTGCTAATCACTTCATGTGCTTCATTGTTGCCAACTTTTGATCTTTTTAGAAAATTCCTCTTAGAAAATACGAATTTGTCAACAACAATAATGTATATTGGAAGACAAAATGCGTTTTAATTAAGAGTACATGCATAAAGTAAAATTTTTTAAATTTTAAAATCCTTTGAAGAAATTTATTTTTTATAACATTTGAACATTTTTACTCAATTATAAAATTTGAAATTTTACCCAAGTTTTACAAACAGGACAACAAAGACAATTAGTCTGATGTTTGTTTTGAATTTAATGGAAAACACACACATGTTTGTCTTTATTATGTGTCCGTCATGAATTGAGCCTATTGCATAAGGTGAAAAATATAATTCAAAAGACATGAAAGAAAATGTGATGTATTTGTTGTTTTTCCCACAGCATTGAATCGGTTTGCATTATCTTACGTGAAACTCAAATTAAAAGTAGCTAGTTTTCAAGATTTGTAATAAAAATCGATAATATTCAAATAAATGCTTTTAATATTAAAAAACAATGAAAAAGGAAAGTTTTCATCGGTAATTTTTTCATCTATCAAATATATTGTAGAAAACCAATATCATTCGAAAATTCAAAAATTTGATTTGAGAGTGGGGATATTTCTTAACTTAATGTACAAACTTAAAAATACATAACTTAAAGCTTTTATAAGGAGAACAGCGGAAACGAAATTTTTCTTAGAGAACACTAAAATTGATTACAGATTAGAAGATATTCATCAAGAAATTTCAATCTATATATAAATCTATGAAATGTTCAATTTATAAACTTGAGAAACTAATGTTTTGACCGCGAAGAGATTAAAATATTCTAACTCTTAATAAATGTTTTAGTAAGTTGCAATTGGTTATTCAATTCCTTGACCTTATAGTTAACCCTTTTCCTCAGATTATTGTTTTAATTTTTTTCAAATTACTACTATAAGAAATAATAGGAGAAATGGTAGCATTTGCATATTCAACTGATTTGCTAACAATTTCATTCATTTTAATGCGAAGGAAAAAGATAGGAAAACTTTGAAATCATTAATCATTATTCTTAGTACATTCACAATCAGTGCTTAAGCGTAATAATCGAAGCAACTAAAAGACTTGAGGATATTTATTGAAACAGAAAGGTTTTAGTTAAACTTTTGATCACACTTACGTGCTTAGTTTACAGCAGATATTAAAAATAAAAAATAAAAATAAGACTACCATTAGGAAACGTACAGTGACTAATCAGTTAAAAAAAATTAGACATCACCACAGCGATTCACCGATTCGGAACCCTCTGTATGTACGAATAAAAAAGTTGAACTGATCTATAAAGATTGAAATGAAGAAATAATTATTACGAAGGTTTTTGGTAAACGACCTTCAAGTTATGGTAACATGCTTTTAAGAGTTTGAAAAATTCTTTTGGGAAAAAAATTGTATCAAGCAGGGGAATTTTGTGCTCCATTAAAATGTTCATATCATATCCAATTACTTATTTTACATTAAAAAGAGCGCGAAGACTATTGGTGATGGGCCGCGAAATCAAAAACCACTCCACTCTCCAAACTTTAGCATCGCTTTGTGAGGATATTGAACATCAAGTGTTTGGATCTGCATTACGGTTTCTTTAGTGGAGTCAGGATTTGAAGCTTTGAGAGCTAACGATGAGTGGAACAATGATTCGAGGGAAACATCATCCAATGCCAGCTATATATTTGCAACCATGATTTTTCGGGTACGGCTGCTGCCCTTGATTATCAAAATTCCCATAGCATGGTACAAATTCAGATAGCATGCCATTTTCAATTAGCAGCAATTAGTTAAGCAGTATTTTTTCTTTTTGCCAAAATTATTTAAAATAATTTTAAGAAGCTGCAGAAGATTCAAAGACTATACGTCTCTGCTTAATGCCTATTAGTAAGGAAAATTTATTAATAGACGAATCTCTTAAGAAACGGCATTTAATTAAACTGTGCAATCTCTCCCTATTCAAGCGCACTTCTGTTCTTTAACAAGAGTAAATTCGTAAACTATACTAAAATTTCTGACAGGTACCATTCTACTGCAGATTCAGGATCACTGCAACAGCAGTTTTCCTCCATCTAAAAGCGCTAGAAGCATTTGCTCCAAATCAGTGGTCACTTGAACAATTCATCATGTGGCAGTGTCGTGCGAAATTGGATAGTTAAGAGAAGAGGGTTTTGGATAGATGCCACAGACATATTAACTCCAAATCAGTGGTCATCAGTCCCATCCATCAAGTGGGGATATGAGTTATATTGCATTGAAATGAGAGCGGAGATGTAATTAAATAGATTTGAAACACTGGAATATTACAGAATGTATTTAAAGGAGAGGAAGACAACATTTTTTAAAATACGTTCGAATCAATAATTTTTACAAGTTTCCAGAAATTTAAGATTGTGCAAGTAGAAATGCTTTGTTTAACTGACATCACAATAAATTTATATTTAATCGCAACTATTAGCAAGTTAATATAACTCTCTCTATCGTAAGAGCAATTTTGATAATTGATAAAATAAAAATTGACAATGTATTAAATGTTTTGAAAGTTTCATATAAAATATAATATTTGCATCAAGTCTCTCACATAACGTTCAGTTCAAATTCCATCTAAGATCCGTCAAAAGAATGACGGAGAAATTTCATAATAAACTGAACTAGAATTCAAAGTTTTCATGCAGTGGGATGTAACAATTATATAGAGGAGAGTGCAAGCAACTCAAATATCGTCTACATCACTTGACTCGGTAACCTTGCGCAATTCGACAACATTATTAATCACAATGCATTTTTGACAATCATTTTACCAAATCAAACGAATTCCAAAGTGCAATAAGTAGCATTATAGCTCTTTTCTTTCAAAATGTGATTATATATATTTTATTAATATCGGAGTATTTTCACAACAGATTTGTCTCAATGGCATTTTGTGTATGTGTGTCTAATTAAGGCGAAATTATCCAAGCAATGTATTTTTTGCTTTTTTTTTGTAATGAATGTTTGCCGTTAAATTATAATTATTACTAGAGTTTTTAAGTAAACTTTTATTATTGAGCTTGTGGTCCCACAATAAGCTTAAACAATTTCACTAGATCATTCGTTAACATGTGATCTCTCATGGATTTTTTCATTTAAAGTTTGGGGCTTTCATATTACGAAAAACGAAGCATCAATTGAGATCGATTTTGCCGATTTCGCAACTACTATATCATGAAACTAGTATTATAAAACGTATCACAGTATATTTACTTCAGATCTGATTTACTTTATTGCGAATAATAATAAAAAAAAATTGGCAGTTATAGAGACTGCCGATAGAAGTGAAAACTTAGAACTTTGAGTATTAAAATTTGAAATTTCATAATGTTTGAATTAAAATTATCAACATCAATCTGGTTTTCACATCTATTGACACTCCGAGTAACAACTAAACGCATGTTTATATGGTTTTTTATTATTCAAATATATTACGGGCTGTGCAAGATCATGAAAAAATATAAATGCAATTCAATTGAAATAACAATTAATATACAATCATATTATTTATGAATAGTATTTGTATTTACTTAAATTTCAATGTACTTGATTTTTAACACTATTTTAATTGTTTGCAACATTGTCGTCATTAATTTCAACAATACTTAGACTTTTTGTACTTTCAATTATTTCATTTTGTTCTAAAAAAGATACAATAGGCTTATGGTAGCTAAAGTAAGAAAGGAAAATGTTTGATTCAAATTTATCTAAGTATCGCGTAAAAACCACATCGATTGTCGTTTTATATTTTGTAGTACTGAGTTTTCGATCATTGGACATATTAATTTAGAAATTCAATTAGTGGTAGATTTTTATCATCTGCAAAGTTAATATTGAATTCTCCACTGAAAATCATCGGTACATTATCATATTTTTCACCAAATCATTTTTCGAGTATTTCAGAACTTTCTTTTGTATAAATCATCAAATTTTCGAATAAAAATTGTGGTATCTGTCTCACAGATTTTCCAGGCGAAATATAAACGGCAACCATTAATATGTATTGCCCATTCTCGGAATCGCAACGAGCAATGCACAGTATATACACATTACACTTTTCACTAAATCCATTCAATTTCACTTATAAGATATACACAGCACTATACGTCAGATGTATAGCTACAGATATACTGCCATTTGCATGTCGATGACGCGAACGCACCCATCCAAAAAGTGTCTACGGCGAACAGCATACTGCGCGTGCGCCAGTCAGAGCATGTCGGTGACGCGAACCCATAAGATTTTCCCCTACCAAAAAGTGCCCAACGCCGCTAAAGAAGTTTTCACTTCAATAAATCATTTTCAATTCAACACTGAAGAAATTAGCTCAAGTGGAAAAAATGATAAGTTTAAATATCATCTTTTTCTATAAATATAGGGAACAAATTAAAAGGGAACCAGGATATCATATACTTTCAAAAAAATCGATTTTTCAATTTTAGTTCTAAAAAATAGTGCATATTTTTCTGAACCTAAAAATGTTTCATACTTATATGTTTGTTGATAAAATAGCCCTAAAATATGAAAAATAAAAATGTTAACAAATGACCACGCATCTTTTGTCCCTTAGTTTTTTCACTTTTTCTCAAAAGCATATTTTTTTGCATTTAGGTACATTTTTAAAAAAAAACTATTGCTCAATAAGATTCCACATTTTTTATACTTCTATACAAGATGCCTATGCAAAAAGTGAACCTAATTTTTTTTTCTATTAAAATAGTGCCTAAATTTTTAAAAATGGTTTTATCGATAAAAAAAGCAGAAAAATAAACATTTTCCTAATTTCAAAGTTTCATAATTTTTTTATAGAAACTATACTAAATTTTCACTAAAGAAATAGGTTCACTGTCTTGTGTGTATTGTTTTATATATGTGTAAAAAATATTTTGCATAAAAAAACGATACTTTTTTAAAAAATGGTACCTAAACTTATGTATTTTGAGTTCTCAAAAATTATGTATTAATTAAATTAAGTTGAAATAAAAAACTTTTGAACTAAAAAGTTATTTTTGTAGTTCTACAGAATAATTAAATTATCTTTATTAAGAACGTAAAATATCTAAGCTCTATTGAAAATTTTAAAAGACATATGTCTCATAAACAAAGGGTCTTAATTTTGGCATTTTACACTTCCGAGCATATCCTGGTTCCCTTAAAAGCAAAGGTTACTACAATAACATTAAAAACAAAAGGAATTTTTTTTATTTAATAAAAGTCGTTCAAATAGAAAAAAAGTATATGTGCTCAGAAAAAAAAATTATCGTGATTAGTGGTTTAAACACATATTTGAAACTCTGATTCTATTTTTTAAAAATGCAAATGATTAAATATTTTGTCAGTTCTCTGAATGATAAAATGTAGCTTCTGCATAAATATATTCTAGGCAAATAAAACAATTTTTCAAACGATTAAATTTGATCAAAAATTATAGGAAAATTGACAAGTATTATCAAAAATTTAAAACTCCTTTTGAAGCAAAGAATAATTACTAATCATTCTTATGATCTCTAAATTATTCTCTTTTTATAGCATCGTAAAACAAATCATAAAAGCTACTGAAACAAACAAAAATTAAAAGAAAATTGTAGAATAATTCAATAAATATATGCTAAAACAAGATACTTATATAATAAAAAACTTTTTAATAAGTTACGAAACTACAAAATATGATACTGCCGTATCGGTTCCCATAAAAAAAAAGCAGGTTCTCTTTTAAATAAGTTAAAAATAGAAATCTTTTCTCTCTAACACGATAAAATAAAGGGGAAAAAGAAGCCCTCGCTACGAAATTTCAATTTCAAACTGCAATATTTTTTAACTCAAGAATATAACACTAGAAAACTGCGTAGGCAAGAAAGGCTTCTTACAGTAGCGATAACATAAGGCTAGTCATTTATATGGGGGCTTAGGTTGGCACAAAGAAATTGCTTTTTGGTTTCGATGGCAGGCATAACTGACTGTTTGCTGCTATGGAATGACTATTGTAAATAATCTCTTGACTGCGATGCTGGGTACACACAAAATAAAACCACGACAGGATAGAATCAGAAATGAGGCAGAAAACGCCATTTTTTTCTACGGAATGAAACTCCATTACGTTTTTGGCAGTGTTTTCCAACAAAACCGGTATTCGATAAATATAAAGCCTTTTCTCCTTTTTTTTGCTAGAATGGGACAGAGCGAATTTCCGAAAACCATAAGTTATCCTGCTTTCGAGTATAATGTACATTTTTATCGCGATTTGGTATTTTTAAATCTTGTGAGAGCGTAAATATATTAACCACCGAAAAAGAAACAAAAGGATAGGAGTAATATATTTTATTTCTTATTCAATACTTGCGATCGTAAAGGGGGAAAGTTAAATACATGTAGCAAATTGGCAAAGTTCGATTGGTGCAAGGTGCAATGTTCGATTTCCGTTAAATTCCTTTAATCCTTTCGTAACTTAATTAAAGTATTCTTCCTACAAGTTGATGTAAAAATTGTTACAATGTTTTTTCTTGTAATTTCTGTTTCAAAAGTTTTTTTTAGAAAATTCTTTACATAAAAAGCTTGATCTCCTTAATATCCGAGTTATTAATTATTTTGGCGAAGTTAATAAAATAGAAATAATCTATACTGAGTATTAAATCCTTTAAAATTATAAAGACGGATATTTATGTTAAATTACCTACTGAAAAAAAGATGCAGAACATCCACCAACTCGTTAATCTTTTGTAGTTCTTTTTATTATGATACATTGCTTATTAATTAATATAGTCCAGAAAAAAAATAAAGGTTTTCATTCTTCAACCTTATCTTTATTGTAACACTTTTTATATCTAAAAGTTATTTCTATGTTTTTGGATTAGCAATCACTAAGCTTACTTTTCTTTCTGTAGTCATAAATACATTAAGGTGTGAGCTCTAAATTCCTCTTCAAAATCTTTATTTTTGCATTTTTTAATTAAAAAAATACGTTTATTTGTATGTTAAAGTTAAAGAACCCATAATTATCTTAATTCTTTATTATAAATGATTAAATCTATTTTATTTTTCTCTGAGTTATTTGTCTTACATTTTAATAGGCTATCTGCATTTGACTAACATAAACGACTAATAGACTAAGTAATAGTCTAACTAGATAATAGACCAGCTAATAATTTGACAAACATAACACAGACTAACTAATACTTTTAACTATAATGATCGAGTAGAATTATAACTACGATTCTATAAATTTGACAGCTCAGTTTATAATCATTTTAAAATTATTTATCACCAGCTTATGATCCACTATCACTAATTACATGAAACATAGTCCCTTCAAAACATTACGTCTGAATATTAATGCATTCATTCAGTTTTTAAAAGTAGAAACACAACAGTTTCACCAATCGAATTGTTATAAATTACATTTTATTTATCTGCAATACGCGTTTCCGAAAACATTCTGCAAAGATTTCATTGAAATATCTATAACTCATACATTGTATGACCAAGAATATATTGGAAAATAGCAACATTTAAATATTTCATTGGTATTCTGTATCCTTTCAATGGCTATAAAGTCTTTTTGTTTGCCAAAAAGGAAAATAGCATTTTACTTTATCTTGAAATGTGCATCTCCGATGTTAATGTGACCCAACCCTATTGCGCATAAGTTGAAACTCGAGGCAGCGGAAATGTGCATAAGGATGCCATTCCGCTGAAATAGAGCACAAAATCTAAAACAAAAATTAGTGATAAAAAATGTCGCACACAATGTGCTCTTCCCTCGTTTACCATAAACCTTTTGAATTTATTTAAAGTTGCTTTTTCCAAACGTTCTCGGTGTGTTATGTCCCGAATTTTTATTACTGGTTCTTACTTCTTAAGAGCATGCAACCGTGAATCATGGAAATGATGTTGGCAATAACAAGAAATGCTATCTAACCGCGTTTTTATAGTGCAATTCGGGCGATAAATCTGAGACTTTATCGGTTCCCCCGTTCTTCCCCACAATGGTATTGAGATGTCCTCCAGGGAAAGAATGGGGGTGGTAGGGAATCTTTAAAAGTTATTCGCTATTTTTTAAATATAAACGGTATCGTCCGTTAGCGTCCGCCATGCATAACATCGCTACTAGCTCTGCTGTTTCTTTTTTCCTGTCCCATTTAAATCACCTCGCCTCGCCCTCCCTTGGTGCTGAAAGTTGGGAAATGCTGTTGCCAGGTTTTAAAATAGCATTTTTGTTCCGCTCGAAAAGGAATTTTTATTTCTTTCGTCGAATATCAGGCTACTTGTCACACAAAGGTAGATTTACTCTTTTGGGAATGGACCCTTTTTATTCCGGGAATGTGTATGTAAAGGAGTCGTAGAAAAATACGACGATTTTAGAGTAGTTTTCCAATTTTTCCTATGAATAAAGTGTACGAATAATATGAAATGTAGACGTGGAATATTTTTCTTCCTAAAACTTACAGCTTTAAAAGCTATTTGCTTTTCGCTGTATCACTCTTCCTCATAAGCAACATGTATTTGGGATTTTAAGAAATACTTCTACAATTCTATTTCTGTGCCATTAAAATTCTAAGATTCTAGATTCTCTGCTCTAAAGATGGAATAGTTTTGTATAATCAAGTAAATGCGAGCTATATAATACCATTTTGAAGGTCAGAACGTTTTAATGAACCGGAATTCTTTTAAATATAAATTGCACAATGCATAAAATGTCTGTAGTTGTTGTTTCTTATACCAGATGGTGTAGCTCTTACCAAAAATCGCCACAAAACCCAAAAATAAAATAGGATTTTCTAAAATCTTGTCTATAGTGAAACTCAAGCAATTGAGAATGTGACGGGGGGGGGGGGGATCAGTCTTGCACCTATCACACTCTGGAAAGACTTTTTGGCCCTGTTGAAAAGTAAGAGATTTGATGTAGCCACTAAAAGAGCCCGATAGATCCGTCTGCTGATCTCTAGGAATATTAAGTTGAACACACCAACGAGGGTTTTCCCCCATAAACCAAGGGTGAGCAGGGTGTGTTCTCCAAAGTGCATTTAATTCTATCCTTTTAATAGTGGAGAGTTAGGCAAACCTTAGACAAGTGTCACCCCGAAAGGTGTCAGCTATCTCGTTACCATTCAATCCAATAGCCAATGAAAATATATAGAGTGTCTAGAAGAAAGTCGAACCACACAATATCCAGAATATTTAGGTTTGTCATATCCCCAACAATTGTCCAACGAGAAAGGTGCTGTAATAAAATGTCTTTGTAACATTTATAAACTAATCTACAGGAATCATGGATTCAGCTTGTTGTTCCTTGTGCCATCATGGTGATATAGATGGAGACCATCTGAAGAAGTGCCCTGAAGTCTTACTGCTTTTAGCTGACAACCCTATTGAGGCAAATGAAAGATTTTATTCTTGTTTTTATCCCTTTTCATCGAAATACTGGACTACTCGTTTAATAATGCCAAAATCCTCAAACGGCGTAGGATAAAAAAATTACTAATTTATCTCTACGAAACTTGTAAATTTTTATTTGAGGAAATTTAAATACAAAAGGAAATGGTTCAGATGTCAATTAAATTTGTTCAGCAGAAGTTTAAAAAAATGAGTTATTTTATATTCGGTAGGGAGAGTACGAGTATAATGAATGAACTGAATAATATTTAAAATTCAAAAATGCATTGCAATTCCCCCCCCCCCCGAAAATATCAAATTACATTTACATTGAATGAAAGTGAAAAAGTAAATATTACTCTTTCTAGAATACCTCTTAGATAGTTTTTTTAAGCGTTTTGAAATGCTTGTAACAAGGAATACGAAATGTGGGCGTAAAAAAAGATTTTAGTTATGACGTTAAGTACTTGGTATGCCATATTCTTATCCCTTTATGTCATCAGTTTAACTCTTTAGTTTCAAAAAAACTAATCGGAAAATGATCTTAAGAAAAATAGATTTATGTATGAAAAGAAAATGATTCATCTAAAAAACTTAAGATAGTACATCTTCCATCTCGATTTTATATTTTGGAAAAAAAACAAAAACAAATATATGTATAAAAAATTAAACTTCACAATTTCTTCAATGGTTGTTTAATAAACCATGAAGTGGATTATTTTGTTATTTCTATTCAACAGCATTGTTTCTTTAAAACAAATGCAAGTGCAAGTTTGCTATTAAATTTAATGTATTACAAATGAAATGAATGTAAATGTAACTAAATTACTTTTATATCAAAGTCAAATATTTTGCGCACATTTAGGAATATAAAAACAAGAAACATTTTCAATACTGGTTTCTACTACAGTACTTAAAAAATAAGCTTTAATTCATGTAAAAAAACACCAAAAATGACAGCATTTTTAAAATCTTTTATTGAATTGAAGCTTTCTTTGCGGTGATCTTCTTTGATGAATGATTCTTAGGAAAACAATTAATTCATATAATGAAAAAATAAAATACAAAAGCCAACAAGTTAAGTTTGCTTTAACGCGAATATATCTTTCGCCTAGGCACGCAAGCATTATTAGTTAGATACTTTTGGTAAAGAGTCAGATATTTTAATTGATAAATAATTTAAATTACTGCCCAGAGTCTTTAAAAAAATGTCTATTGTTGTATTGCGAGCCATTCCCTTAATTTCATTTCCCCCAATTTTAATCTTGAAAGG
The DNA here is from genome assembly GCA_019973975.1 of Trichonephila clavata. Lineage (NCBI taxonomy): Eukaryota > Metazoa > Arthropoda > Arachnida > Araneae > Nephilidae > Trichonephila > Trichonephila clavata. Next base: position 47,798 of record BMAO01022828.1, read on the forward strand.
AACAAAAGAAACCTTCCACCTAAGTCCACACGAAAAAAAGATTATTGCACTGAGTCCTGGTTATACGAAGGCAACTTTTCTTTTTCATCCGTCAGCGACGTCAAATAGATAATCTTCTTAGTGTCTTTCTAGATGGAGATTAAGAAGTCAAGATATCTTTGTTTGGATTTCTTCCTTTTCTCTTCCAAACAAACCCCGTCGTTTTAACATAACACAAATTTCGCGAAAGAAAAAAAAATGACAGTCTTTTATTCTGACACATTTACAAATCGTTCGTGTGAGAAAACTTAATCAAAAGTACTACAATGCCTATGAATAATTTAGATAGACATATAAATGAAGTAAGAGTCATCGAACTTGGTTGTAATTGCTTTTGAGATGTTTGCCATGTAAGCAAAACACAAAGGTACATTTATCATTGAATTCCTAAGTGTGTAAATACATATATCAAATAATATGTTTAAAATATATACGCATTAAATAAGGGGTAAAGCTTTGCATATTTACTGACGTTATATAGAGTGAAACACCTGAAATACATTTGTGAATTTTGCCTAACACCAGTTAAGCTTAAAGAGTGTATGTATAAAATATGGAATGTATATACTATTTGCAGTGGCGTAACGGAGAACATCTAGGCCCCCTCTGCAAAATCAAGTTTTGGGCCCCCAAGTTGGATTTTACAAAGGATAGGTAATTGGCAGTAGTTAGACTTTGGGCCCCCTAGAATCCTGCCCCTCCCCCCGCGGTGCGAGGGGTTGAGGGGGTGTACGTTACGCCACTGACTATTTAAAAGTATTATTCTGCTCATTTTAAAGGTACAATATAAATATTTAATTATGAAGACACCAATCTTCCTTTCCACTAATGCCATGAAGAGATATTTTATCCACATGTATGCTACGTACAGATATAATCAATATTAAGAGCATCCTATCGACATTTGTATCACGATAAGTTTGTCATTAAAACTAACTGTGCATATTGGTACTTCAACTATGCATAATTTGTATGTAATGCATTCATCTTTGTTACATGTAGTCGTAACGAAACAAAGGCCGAGTAACAAACAACTACAAACAAAGAATTTATGTATGTAAAACAAACAAAAGAGAGTGCCCATTTACGTGATCTTTCGCTACATGTTCATATTAGGAAGAAAAATTCTGCACCTTCTCTGCAAGAGTGCCAAAAACCAAGGCAGGGATTTATCTCTTTTCTGCATTTAAATCGAGATGTATATATATAAAGAGGGAAAACATAACCACGTGTTCAAATGAAGGGAAATATATTAGTTGTTTTTAGAATTATTTTAAGGAAATTTATTTTCAACCGCTCAGTAAGATGCATGCCAGCTATTATGATGTTTTTGTTCTAGAAATCATGAATAGTTCTAACAAATTATTCAAAGTTTAATATTTTAACGAAGAACCATGAAGAAATATTATTAAAAAACGAACTAATTACAATTTTTTGAAAAATGAATTTTTTATTCAAATAGTCATGTAGATATTCAAGTTCACTACGTCATTAAAATTTGCATTTAAATACGACTCAATTGAACGGATTTAATTCAATTTGAATTCGATTCGTTTTTTATACAAGAAGTAACTCTTCATGAAATATTGATTATTTTAATTAAAAATACATGTTCACATTAAAATATTGTAAAACAGAAACTGTTCAATCTGTTTGTCTCACCCAATTCAACCAAAAATTTCCATGGCTTCCTTAGAAATCTAGAATTAAATGTAAGACAAAAAATAAACATAAGAAGGGTGCCTAGAAACTGTACATCTCTGAATATGATTGATAACGCCAATTACTTACTTACCCACAAAATAATAAAGAGTTATCAATGTAACAACGCTTTGTTACATCCAATTCGTCATCACAATAATTTCCTCAACAAATTATTCGAAATCTAGAAATTTATCAATCAATCACATTTAACTCGCTAGAAAATAACTTTGCCATACCGTTGGAACGAAAATAACGATTTTTATATAAGCATAGAGCCGTAAGCTGAGTTGAAAGCATTCCGTAAGAATGTACGATTGTCTTTTGACGAAGGAAAAGGAATGGAAAATTAGTCCACTTACTGTTGACATCTGTGATCTCGAACTTGAGGAGCAAAGGGTCACCAACTTGGGCAGTGACCAGGTCGCGTCCTTGGCGATCCGTGACCTTCATGGTAACGTTTGGGGCTCCGACGTTAACAGAGTGACTGCCGTAGGTCTGAACATCACTGAAAAGTGTAAAGAAACAAGATATTAATCATTGGCATGGCCAAGTAATTTTAGCACGTTTTTCACATGTTGTAATTTGCAATAATGCAACTAATGAACTTTTTACTAACAGAAAGTAGTCCTATACTTAAAAAAAATTTTAAAAATTATTAAATTTAAATATGATTTGGCTTATCTAGGGCACAAATGTGACCCAATGCCGGAAACCCGAGGTCAATTGGTTGATTATTGGCTGAAAAAAAGGTACGGCAAAATATGGAACGAAACGAAGACGAAATTTGCGTCTTAATAGCGCTTTTATTACACTACGTGAAAAATGCGCTAAAAAGATCAAAAGAAATAATTGCATAGATTGTTTCATTTTATGGGAATAATTTATTTAAAAAGAAATGCATGCCTTAAAAAATATTTTGCTTCAAGACGAACATTGCAAGTTAAAAAAATCGTTACCACTTAAAAATTTTTCGTGTAGAATTATACTTAATTTTAAATGAAAAAAAAATAATACAGAGCAATTTATCATCAAATTTTATTTGTATGTTTATAGGTTTTTGATTTTAATTAAGTATTTTGATGATTGGCGAATTAAGGTTCATAACAAGTAAAGAAAAATGATTAAATCAACGTTTTAAATTTAAAAAAAAAATAATATAATTATATAGTAATTAAAAATCTAAGACAACTGACGGCGCTGACAAAAAATGAACATATTTCAAGGTTAATTTACCAACTTTGATTGAATAGTTTGTTGTCAAGCTTTGCGATTGATTTTAAATTTCTCAGTGCTTAGGGTTTTTTTTTTAAATATAATTTATGCAGAGGCATTAAAAAAACAAAAAAATATTTATGTTAAAATTTGTATTCAAAAACATTTCACAATCATCCGTCAACAGAAAATAAAAATATAAAAAATTATGTTATTAAAAGATATTTATAAGAAAGATATTTTGAACTGTTTGCTATTTGAGCAGGAAATATAGAATAAAATATAATCTATAATCGAAAACATGTCTTTAATATAATTGATGGATCTATACAATATGATTTAAAAATTCCTCAGCAAGTTTACTTCTGAAAAACTCCTCACTGAATTAAAAAAATTCTGAAAAAACGATTTATTACCGAAAATATCATAAAAGTTTTTCTATTTTCGATGCAATTATCAAATGTGAAACATCTCTCGCGCGCGATTTATCAATTTTGACTTAAAAGTATTATTTTTCTAAATTAACAACAACAACAACAAAATTATATTAACAAATAATTTATATAAACGTACGCTCCAAATGATATATTTTTAAATGGTTGAAGTAACCGAGATAATTATCGAAAAGATTGGACGCTACAAGGCATATGAAATATTCAACAATTTACAAAAAATAACTGTTAAATGTAGAAATATCGTGAACTTTTTTCAAAAATCTTTTCACGGTGTCTGACAGTGGTCATTTCAACGGCAGACTTTCCTTCTGGATATTAAACCATAAAGATAAACGTTACTCGGTTTTATATTTAAGTATTTTTTCATTTGTAATTTTTTTACATAACAGTTACAGTAATACTCCGAAATTAGGTGGATCTGATCACACAATCATATTACAAACTTAAAAATGTAATACGAAATAAATTCTTTCACAAATTCTGTTCTTTAATTAGATATAAAAAACATTATAACGCCGACGATTTATATACTAAATCAAAGCTGATGATAATAATAAAAATATAATTAAATAAATTAAAAATATCAAACGACTTTCATAAGAAAATATACTATATAATCCACAGAAATATATTTTAAAAATCAGCTTTAGTTTTTGATTTTTGTGAAGCATATCTCATTCTTCTGAAAGCTTATAACAATTTTTTCGTAAAATTAATATTTGCTTAAGCGCAATTTTTGGAGATTAAATGTTTTAAATTACAGATTGCAATAATTAATATAATCTGGATATTAAATAATTCAAATTATATCAAAAACTGAGCAAATTTTTTCAGTATCTTAACGAATTAATCATACAAGTGATGACTGCTTTTGCTATTTTGTACTACTTTCAATCATTAAATGACATAAATATAATTATTTTTCTACATCAGGAAGGAATTCATTTATTTTTAAAATGATAAACCTTTAGATAAATGAAGTCAAAATTAAGTATGACACATCGTTACTATATCTCTTTTAGCTCTTGTTTTCCCCCCGTTATCGAAGAAAACCATTCTGATAATTTTTCACAATACTTAATGTCCGTATAAGTACTTTGAAAAAGTCGCATTATGCAAGCAAAAACTGTAATAAAAGTTTTTGAAGATGCTTTGTGAGATATTTGCGATAAACCTGGGTGATAGGAAAAGTTTTTTTTTAAAATGGATCTATATTTTGTAGAACACATTTCTTTAGTCTTTATCTTTATGATCTTAATGTGTTCATGGTTTCAATTGAAATCGCATAATGGAACTAAAAGCAGAAAGCAAAAAACCGAGTAATTCACTTTTATAGCAATTACATTAAAATATAACAAAAGTTAAAAATATTTATATTGTTTACATTTTTAAAATGCCTAAATATTTACTCATAGTTACTTTTGATTCTCCCACACATCACCGCAACATTTAAACTCTTAATTTTGTTCTAATGTTTTTACTAATGGATTATTAAAGTTCGCACCAGAATGGCTTAAGTGCGATTAATAAGCTTCAGCAAGTTGAAAAGTCTGCATAAGAAAAGTGTTGGAGAAATTCATTTTCCCCCAAAACTGAATGAGTGAGTAAATCTTACGTTATCGTCGCTCTATAAAGCTGAAAGAGTGCTATTGGCGACGGACCTCGTAATTTTGAACCATTCTAAAAAGTGGGAATCAGAATTATATTCACATACAGTAATAAAATTTTACAAAATAATAACATTTTGAGAAATGAACAATTCTGTAAGTGTGGCTTTATTAAAATGTCCAATTAAAAGAGAGGGGGAAAGTTTTCAAGAATTCTAAAATAATTTCAAGTACCATTCAACAAAGCAAGACATTTACTGTAAAAACTATTTCTTTTAAGTTAAAAACAGTTCTATTGAATAACTCCTAGTAAACAAATAATATTAAAAAAATTAATTTTTAATGCGTGTGAAAAAAATACCACTTATTTTCTCTATCAGTAAGCCAACTGAGATGAATATTTAAGATTTCTTTCACAGCAGCGTAAAAACAACCATTGTCAAAGTTTAAAATAAACATCTGGAACTCTTGAAGCTATTTTAGTGTCCCAACTTAAATACTCGAGAAATTCCTGTTTTAAGTAAACTGGAATTCACTGACTTTTAAAACATCTATTAGTTCTTTTCCTATTTTAGGTACGCGAAATGCTAATTACCTTTAACGTGTCTCATCCCCAGGCATTGGAATAACAGATACTTAAAAGCAAACATCAGTAAGAGGTAATTTATTTATGGAAAGTTTCAAACGGCTTCCAGAAGGCGAGCTTCTGCGATATTTAATTGGTTGAAGGTCCTCAGGAGACTATATAAGCGAATTTTATTGGCTAATTGTAATTCCCTATTGGGAGAGGGAAAGACAGCTGACGTTCATTTAATGAAGGAAATCGGAGACTCGTAACACCCGGGGAAATTAACACAGATTGAATGGGTTCGAATGGCTGCATCCATCCATACATAATGGAAATGGAGAACTACACCTTGTATTGATCGGGAATTTAAAGAAAGGACGAGGAATTAATGTGCTACATTTGACAATTCTACCTCTGGCATCAATCAATTGTATTCATTAAAATCGAATTCAGAAAGACGACACAACAAAGCCTTAAGCTATGATTCTTAATGAACATTTTCTTTTGTCCCAGAAATAAACTGTTTATTTCATACTGAAAAATTTCAACGCTAATTTAATGATATATGAATGTATATATCAGTGACAATATATGTATAACTTGAGGGTCACTCAGAAAGTAAAGAACAACAGCACACTCAGTGGCGTAACGTGTACCCTGCATGGCACGGGGATACTTAGGGGGCTAAAAACCTATGTTATATCATGGTTTTGCAATACTTTGTAAGATCCGGTTTAGGGATCAAACCCTAACATTGCAGAGAGGTTCTAATATTTTAGGTTACGTCCCTGAGCATTCCATGTTCTGTACCAACCCCACCACCACAAACACATGCATGCCAGTTAGCTCTCCTCACTTCAGCATAAGTCAAGTTTTGTTGCTGAGCAGTTCGTGTGTCTTTGCTTTGTAAATTTTCAAAATGGCTGCATCCATCAAAAATCACACCAAATTTGAGGCGCATAGTGCCATTCATTTTTCGGTATAAAAAAAAAAACAATCAGTCTGTCGTAACTTTGTAACGATTTAGACGCCCCATCCAAAGTAAGAGACGTGAAATGCTGTCTTCAAAGAAATTTTAGTTCTTGAGAATGCACAGCCTCTGAAAACAGCCCGAACACAGCGAGGAACTTCAACATTTCTGGATATCCTCCCTACAGCCCAGACTTCACACCAATGTGATTTTATTATTCTCGAAATTAGAGGAATATTTGGGTGGAAAACAGTTCGCAAATTATGAAGAACCCATTCGAGAAGAAGGCTCAAACCTTAGGCGGCTGAGTATAGCATAGAAATTAAAAAATTATTCCACCCATAATACAAGATAGTTGCACTTGCTTACTACAGATGCCTCCTCTAAATGTACTACTATTGAGCTGAAAAGAAATAATGACACAAACTGTATCAGCACTTTAAAAAAGCAAAAAAAATTAGGAAAGTTCGGGAAAACTATGGGAAAATTTA
>BMAO01022829.1:0-37615 GCA_019973975.1 Trichonephila clavata
TCTGTGATCAGAATCCCGAAACTTTTCCCTGTTAATTAATTCAATTTCAATCATTAAGCTTAGAAAATCACCATTTTTATTTTTCAAACACATAATAAAAACTATTTCTTTACTGAATAAAAATTATCATTGGAATTTATTTGCAGACCCTTAATATTGGAAACTGATAGTAGCAACTAAAGTATTGTTGAAAGTTATCTCTCGCAGTTCTTTTTTTCTAAAGTGATATATCGATATTTTACTAAATACAACATTATTTTAACCAGGTATTAATTATATTGGATCCAGGTATTCTATTCAGTTGAAAGCAATGGAAGCATTCAGTTATCTAAATAATTTTCCTTAGGATTATCTGTTATTATTGTTTTACCTTCTACAGTTAAATCGATTAGCATTTATTTTATGCGAAAACAAATTTTGCCAATTCTAAATATCTTTTCTTTTCGTACAGATTTCGGAATTCGAAAAATGAAATTACCTTTTGGGATTTCTTTACAAAACGTTACTAATCATATAAAGAAAAATCTAGAGTATATTTCAATACTTTTAATGACAACATTTTTTTCTAGTCGTTTAACTGTTATAAAACACTAAACGAAATATATATTTCAAACAAAAATCGATGCTAATGATATATTACGGAATAACTTATAAGTAGACTACGTTTTTATTTTAAGGAATTTGTGTTCAATGGTTCTCCTTACATTAAAGTTGTCTTAATGCTTATGGGGATAAAAGTTTTTTTTTGAAACCATTTCTGACTTTTAAAAGCAGTAAAAAAGAAATAAACAAAATTCTTTCTCATCTGGGATTTGAGATGTCAATCTAAATGGTAAACATTTCTGACTTTTGATATTTTTTTCTGTTCTTTTTTTTTTTTTGCATCCACTCAGAAGGAAGATTTTCTAACACTCATTGGGAATTGCCGTTTATACAGCTTGAATCCTGTTATCAGTTTCCTTTCAAAGTTTACCAAAATACTTTTAAAAGCTAGAGTGACTTTAGAATATCGGGAGAAAGCGTAATGAAGAATGGTTTCAAATGCCCGGTTATTGCTTCTTTTGGGAATTCAACTTTTAGTAGAAGAAATCTTAGGATGCTATATGTATCAAAGATCAAACGTCTTAAATTTTTCCTTTCGTCTTTTTGTTTTTCATCATGCAATAATTTTTTCTTTTTTAAATTTTTCTTCAGAAATATGAAAAGTTCACTTTAAAAAATTTCTTCTACTTGTAAATTTCTATAATATTTTTCTTGTTATTTCATATAACTGATCGCTGACTTATATATATATATATATATATATATATATTTGTAAGACTTTTGCAGTTTTTTTTTTATTTACGGGTATCGAATGATGAGGAAATTAATATTTTTCATATCATTTGAACACATAATTTCTTTTAGGATTCCGCTTAGGCACTAATAATTTGCTTTCCAGATAATAATTTTCGAGAATTTTTTCAAAGTTATGTTTGACATTTCCAATATATATATAATTTTCATCCCCGATGAAATGTTGAATTCACGACACCTGGTAACTTACTCTTCACCACATTAACAACAGGATTCTATACCCCGATATAGTACACACATCAGCCTTGATATACAAAATATTAGATAAAAATTTGAATACTTAGGATATGAAGTAATCAATGAATTATATACCATTATTTATTAAAGAACTATTTGAATTTATGCGAATATTTGACTTGTTTGAGAATTTTTTTCAATGAATTCTTTAAGCGGTTAATTTTTTTTTACCAAGGTGGTTTAAGAAAAAGCAAATATTTGTATTGTTTATAACTCACATCATACTAATTCTCACCTTTACCAGAAAAAAATCTCGAACAAAAACATTTCAGTACCACGCATTAAGAACGAATGTCCGATAGAGACAAAAATTGGTGGGTAAAACGATTATGTACAGAACAGAAAATGATTGAAATTTCAGAAAAATTAAATAATTTATTTCAGAGTTACACAGTTATAAAGTAACGAGTAGCCTAGATGCAAGCTACCACACGGCTTGGAATTGAGTGATAAAGTATCCTGATGATCTCCTGCGGTATTTCTTGCCAAATGTGCTCCAATTTTCGAGCCAGGTCATCAACAATCCATGGTAGATGCAGTCGCCATCATATCCCAGACATGCTCGACTGGAGAGAGATTTGGTTCGCAAAGAAAGTGTTTAACAAACTGTAAGACAGTACACAGCAACACGTACCGTATGTGGACTGGAATTATCTCGCTGAACAAAAACGACCAGAGAATGGTAAAAGGAATGGTAGCAAAACAGTTCTTAGAGTGTCGTCGATGTACCGCTGTGCTGTAAGTGTGCGTCTAATGACGATCAAAATGATCCGACTGTCAAAAGAAATGGCACCCTAGATCATAACTCCTCACTGAGGGCCTGTGTGGTATGTAATAGAGAAAGGAGGTTCGGCACGCTGCCCTAGGCGTCTCCAAACAAGTCGTGGGTAATCGTAAGGACACATGGAAGCGGGAATCATCGCTAAACTCTATATATCCCCAGTCAGCATGATTCCAACCTGGTCGAGCCAAGCACTACTGTAATCTGGCTCGACAGTGTGCAGGTGTGAATGACAGGAGACATAGTGGTCGGTGCGAGCGTAAATTTCGCTCTGTCAGCCGTCTGTGAATGGTCATGGTAGACACTTGTGTGCGGGTCGCACGTCTGATGGTTGATAACGATGAATCAGATGCTGCGACAACTGATCTGACAATCAATCTGTCCTCTCGATATGCTATGGCTCTAGATCGACCGCTGTCATCATGGCGCTGAAATCTGCCACTGTCCACTCATTCTTGCCAGCATCTTCTAATGGCGGCATTGAATTGACCCCAATTGACGAGTGACTTTCCGATTATCCCAACCTGTAAATTTCATTCCAGTGAAACGACCTCTTTCAAATTCTGACAGTTGCTCGCATTGAGCTTGAATCCTGCGGTGAGGCATTTTTTCAGTTGTTGAAAAGTATCCTAAATATTAATGCAACAGAAATTTTGGCCATCAGATTGAGAATCGTTTTTTACAGACATCTGCTGAGTGTATAGTTCCGATGCGCCGTAGCTCCCGCTATTCAATCATTGGACACCAAATTGTAATCATTTGCATGCTCGGTACAAATGCCTTTGCATATGAAATTTTATTACAATCAAGCAACTCCTTAATGGTGGAGCGTTTTTTTTTGTTACTAACACTAAGTAATACACCATAAGAATTAGAAATAAGCACAAATAAAAAAAATAGCAATGCCCGTAAAGTTGCTAGTAGCGGCCAACTTTGGGTAACCCGTGCGATGTACGGGTGAACCACTAAAGGGGTTGACATTATTGATTTATGTAATCATTATAACCATCTTTATTGTTTTATCATACAATCAAAACCTTCGATAACATATGTGAATTGCTTTTTGAATATTTCACTAATTTTAAATCAGTGAATACATTGTAATGGTATTTATATACACTGCTGGCCACCGTAAATGCAACAGCCTGAAGGAAGCACGCAAATAAATTTACAACATGCATTAGTGGAGGTGAGAAATGCAAATGATTAGAATTTCAGCGCAGACACACATCACGCACGCCTGTGGCGCCACCTGAAAGCGCTATTTAAGGCTTGGAGATTTCGACGAATTCAAGTTCGGTAATTGTGTTTTTCTTGTGGTTTTTCAAAAAACGATCAGTTATGTCTCGTAGAAAACAGCGATCAGCTTTTGATCAATTATCCGAGTTCGACAAAGGAAGGATAGTGGCTATGAGATTGTGGATTACCTTTCAGGGAAATCGGTAGTCGTGTTGGACGAAACCAAGCAACTGTAATGCGGATATGTGGCCGTTGGATGCAGGAGGGTACAACGGACCAACGTGGTCGATCGCATCCACCTCAGTGCACCACTTCACGTGAGGACAGGCAAATTGTGCGCATGTCAGTCACGGATCGCTCAGTCACATCACGGACCATAGCACAGCCCATTGAATCTGTAACGCATCATTCAGTGTCTGAGCGTACCATTCGACGCCGTTTACAGCAGAGTGGTCTGTCTGCAAGACGTCCATTGCTTGGTCACCCCTTGACGCAGAACCACAGACGTTTCCGCCGCCAATGGTGCGATGAATGAAGGATGTGGGCGGCAGAATGATATGAAATTGTCTTTTCTGATGAGTCACGCATCTGTCTGCAACACCACGATGACGAATTCGAGTCTGGAGACACCGTGGAGGGAGGATGCTGAACAGCTGTGTTATGCCCCGCCACACTGGTCCTGCACCGGGTATTATGGTATGGGGTGGTTTTGGATATCACTCTTGCACTCCTCTAGTACGCATTGCCGGTACTTTAAACAGCCAGTGCAACATCTCCCAGGTGTTGGAGCCAGTTGTCCTTCCTTACCTTCAGGGATTGGCCACAGCCATATTTCAACAGGATTATGCGTGACCACACGTGGCACGCATTGTCCAAAGGTTCTTCGACAATCACCAGATTGAATTGCTTCCTTGACCGGCTCGCTCTCCGGATCTTTCACCGATAGAAAACATGTGGTCCATGGTTGCTCAACTTTTGACCCAGATTACACCCCCAGCTGCCACACCAGATCACCTTTGGCAACGTGTGGAAGCTGCTTGGTCTGCTGTACCCGAAGAACACATCCAAAGTCTCTTTGAATCAATGCCGAGGCGTGTGGCAGCGGTGATCTCCAACAATGGCGGCTACTTTGGCTTCTGATTCTGGCAGGAACCACACTTCACAGAAGTCTATGAATTTAATCATTTGATACTTGGTCAACATGTTATCTACAAAATAAATTTTGTTGTTCTATCTCTTGTCTTTCTTGGTGTTGCATTTACGGTGGCCAGCAGTGTGTATATATATATAAGGGGTAAACACAAGATAATTTTTTCCAAGAATTTTTTGTAGAATACTTTACATTACATGAAATATTTATAAAAAATGAGCAGGTTGTTAAGCTTTTACAAAAATAATTTGAAAATTATATAAGGGTCCTCATTGATGAAATTTTATTTATATTGTATTATTCATTCGAATGAGAGAGAATGCTATATTTAAAAAAAATATTTCGATTAATCTAATGAAAAATGCAATTTTTTTGTGATTTATTTGACGAAAATAATGATTAATATTTATTCCTGAGTAAGTTTAACGGCATGTAATAAGCGTAAATTTAACTTACATGGGAAAATTTTCTTCCTGATATTTTATTTTTTGCACCCATAAAAATTAAACTATTGTTTATATGTAACTGAATAAATGTTAGAGTTACCAAAGCTATTACATTTCGAGTATTATTTAAATGACAGAATGACAGAGGTATCTTCTGTTATTCAGAGTGGAAAAATTTCATTTCTCTTGCACATTCTATATTTTTACTAAAGCTTACTAAGAATATAAATTTTGTGAACCAAAATAAATTGAAGTAACTATTTTTTTATGGTCCTTTATTACTTATTCTCAAAGTTTTGATGGTTTTAGTTTTATACTAAAAATGTGAACAATTTAAGCATTTTTAGTGAAATGTTTTTTTAGTTAATATTAGCCATTTTCTGATTTCCTTAAAAATTCATAACGACTTTTTAGATTTACTATACAAGCTTATAAAAAAATGTAAACAAAATGAAGAAATTAAAAAAAAATTCACTTTTCTTATATTAATTTACCAATTATTTTTTTTTTGAAAATTTCTGTAGCATGTAGTCAGTTTGCTTCTCAGCGTTTAATCATTAATCATATTGGCGAAATTGTTGCAGATACTTTATTGTTTGTAACTGAATTGGGCAGCTTTTTGTAATGAAATTTTATTGAGATTAATTTTAGAAGGTGTGCTTTTTGAAAATATAATCTTCTTACATCGAGCGCGCATTATGACATTTTTTAACACTTATCTAAATTTTTCAGAATGCAAGAAGACAATGCGAACAATTCTTGATATATTGGTATTTAATAAATTCGTTATTGTATGACAAATTCAGCCCTTCCTACGCTATGCTATCAAAGGAAACAATAGATGTATTGTCGATAGAGATAGTGTTAAAATTTTCTTAAGAACATCTAAACACACACTTATTTTGTCTCAATAAAATTGTTGAGTTCACGTTCACTCGAAAAATTTTTTTTAATGATTTTAAAAGAAAATTCCATTAAATTATTCTAGTTGTTTGTCTTGTTTAAAAAAACTTTCGAACAATTAATTACCAAGAAAAGAGACTTCAGGTGGTAGATTTAAACTAAAAAGCAGTAGGTAATTCATTTCTTACTCTACATTACAGCTTCATAACTTGAACTGATTTTAAATTTAAAAAAGAAAAATCATTTTTCGATTTTCCTTGATCGCTATTGGTACTCTGAAAATGAAACATTTGAGTGATATGATTGAGAAAATGAGATTAAAGGTTATATTTATTCATATTATATTATTATAATTATTTAAACTGCTAAAGCAGTACAATTTATGCACATTAGAAAAATGCAGTCTCTTTCCAGCATGTAAGCATCCTGAAATATGAAACATCATCACTCTTTTGATTATAATACATTTCTTTCTTGGAATCTTGTACATTAAAATAGAATCATTAAAATAATGAAAAATGACTTTGCAATTTTTATTTTGTGCATTTACATTTAATGGATAACAGTAAACTTTTGTGTGCAGGCTTCTTCTGAAAGCGTTATTTATACGAATGATATATTTCTGGATAATTTCCTGCTGTGAATGACAAAGCCAATTTAAAAATGTCGTCATAAATTTGTTCAAAACAACAGCTCATTTATCAGTACACAATTCTAAAATTCTTATTTGAAACAAATTAATAATATTACTACAATTTAAAAAAATGAATTTAAATAATAATCCGAAATACTATTTTTTCCTGTATTTCGAAAGTATTCAATAGTTGAATAATTATGTTACACTGATGCATTCATCAAAGAAACGCATATTTAGAAAATTTATCAGAATCTTCTCTTGCATGATTGTTCTCATTTATATAACTTAAAATACAACATTTGAATTTTTCAATATAAATTTAAACATTCTTTAAAATATTACAAAAGGAAAATTTTTAAAATAATGTAGAGAAAAGGGCACAAATTAAGAAATTTTAAAACATATGTTTGTTATTTCCAAGTAAACTAAAATTTTGTATATTGCAATATTCTTTTATCAAAAAAAAAAATCGTTTTCCATCATGTAGTGTTGTTCAAGGTACTATTGGAACCCTGATTTTGAAAATGCGTATATAAATGGATACATTTTTTGATATTTATAATCACCTGTAAAAGAATAAACATATAAAATTGTGTTAAGAATGTTATTCCATTAAGTTTTACTTAAACGCAATTTTCAGGCAAAAAAAAAAAAAAAAAAAATAACGTATTCAAAACATTCTCCTTTTATAGAAATTGCTTCTATAATAACAATATTTTACTTATATAAAGTTAAGACTTCTCTGCAGAGTCTGAACTGGAACTTTTGAAAAATTCACATTATTTTCCGAGTTACGATCAATTAAAGTAATAACCGATGCTTTTTTGTTAAAATTTCTCTATTCTGAAAAAGGAATAAATCCACTTCTTAATAACATATTTCAAAAATACTAGTTCAGATTCTGTATAAAAGCATTATCTATATAGAGGAAAGCTATTATTTTTATAGATGCATTTTCCATAAAAGGAGAATGTTTTAATAATATGTCATTCTTTCTTCATTTTTTTGCCATAAAATTGCCTTTAAATCATTTTTTCTTGTAATAATTTGTAATACCTGTCGGTTTCTGGACTTTGAAACCCCTTGTCTACCTGTAAACCCGGCTAGGTGTGAAGGAGAAACTGAATGATCAACAGACATGATTTCAATTTAATTAATTTATTGTTACCAAAATATCAACCAGGCACAATAACAATCTATTTAAGATAGGTGATGAAATATTAGAGCGCGAGTTGAGATTCTATAACACGGGGATACTACTACGGACCCTCAACTGAATCTAAGATAGCTTAAATACGCTCAAATATAACTACGTCGCACACTAATAAGCTAACTTCTAATTAATCAAGCTCACGATACTTGTACTTTTTATGCATCGGATCCTACACTGGAATCTTGCAGGTGATCTTTATCGGGATTGATCAATGTCGTTGGATCCACTGGTGTAATCCGTTTTTCTGGACAACTCCAAGACCTCTTAATAATTCCACTATCTTTGAATCTTCAACTAACAAACTAACTCGCACACTCTTTGCTAACTCCTACTTGCCAACTCAAAATGTGCCAACTCACAAACTCGCGAAAACAGAATTTATATAATATACTTCATTTACATAATCACGCTTTCTGGGTCGGCGAAAGTTGGTTGAATTAAATTATTTTTCCCCAGAAGAGTCCACAAGGTCGCGGATAGATCCGTCACAAATTTTTTAAAACAATCTTATATGTATATTCTAATTCAGGTGATACTAAATATCAAAATATTACTTTATACTCTTTTTACAAAACCACATACCTTACCACATTACCCTAAAAATTTGGCAATGGTGATGTCAATCTTACGAAGTGAGAAAGTTTTCGAATGGTTTTGTTAAGTAGCATCTCGCTATATAGATCCATTTTCATATAATCAAAGAAAATAGTACCGGTTTTTGAAGTGTAATAATAGGAAATCTGGTTGAATAAGCACATTCCCCAATTAAAAATGGATATTAGACGAGAGTTATATTTTGTTATACGCTTATTAATTAAGAACAGCTCAAAAATATTTAATTCAAAATTATCCTTGACAATATAATTTAGATTTTAAGCTATGTAACTGAAAAAAAGCTGAAGATAACGAAACACCTACAAGTTTCAATCAATAAGTTTAATTTTTTAAATATTTTTTTGTGTATAGATAGTAAAATAAGCAAGTTTATCATGTTAAGATTTATTATAGAATTAAAAAGCATTAAAATAAATTTATTACATTAATTAAAATTTAAAAACATTTACATTAAAAAATTAATTACAGAATTAAAAACATTAAAATACTTTTTACAATCTGATTGATCAAAATATTCATTACACGTACTTAGATTTATTTAGTTAAAAATAAAAAAAAATGTGAATAAATTCAAAATTAATAGGAATTATTGAAAATGTATATTTAAAAAGAGAAAGAATACTCCTAATGTTAACGTTTATAACTAATCCTTTTCGTCATAAACTGTTTACTTTTAAAAATGTTTTCATATTTTGACTTAAGCAAATATGACCTTTGTTAACAAATTACGTGTCAATACATTTTAGCATTCTTAAAAAAAACCATGTAAAATAGGACAGACGATAGAGGAAACATTTTTCATTTCCGAAGGAAAAGTTTTAACACGGTATTTTTAGGGCTCAAAGCCAAATGTTATTCCATTGTTAGCAATACAGAAAAATCGGCATTTTCCCAAAAGAACTTTGTATACATTCTGTCTAAAGCACTAGTTTCCCAGAAAAGAGCACGACAGTGTAATGATTTACTCGAAATCTCAACACAGTTTTTGGAGAAATCTCTTTGAATTAATATTTACTTTTTATCCTTTTTCTCCAAAAAAAACTTTTTACTTGCAAGTTGAATCTGAAACCCAATGCTTTAAAATAAAATTTTTATTGACTTTTAAAAGTTATTTTAATACTTTTATTAAAAAAATTTAACTTTTGAATAATTATCATAAGACGTATTTCATTAATGATTTAAAATACTGATAATATTATTAGATAAAATGAATTATTAATTTATTTTCTGAAAGTACTTGTATGTATTAATCTATGGAAAAAATATTATTTTCAAAACATTTAATACCTATCACTGAAGCAAATGGTAAAAATAAAATTTTACTAAGAGAGATATAATTTATTTTATTTTAACTTCTAAGATTAAAGTGTACCTAATTCCCACTTTTTTTTTAAACTTGAAAAAATTCAATACGTGACAATTTATTTATAAAAGATTTGTGACGGATCTATAGGGGCTCTACTAATTTCTTCTTTTATCTTTAAATCAAAATATTTATTTCAACCAACCTTCATCGAGAAACCAAACGTGATTTATGTAAATGAGGAATATTATATAAAATCGGTTTTCGCGAGTTGAAAGAGAGCGAAGTAAGAGGTCAAGTTAAGTGAAGTGAAGTAAAGTAAGTAAAAAGAAGAGAATGAGCGGTCGACACGTAGTGGTTGACAAGTTAAGCGAGGTTGATACGTTTTATGTGTGCAAGAAGTGGTTATAGAAGATTAAAAAGCAGTGTAATTAAATATTACAGAGCATGGAACCATCGGCATTTGATCCAGCTAACGATAGTGCCTGAAGTTCTTCGTGAAGGAACCGAAGCATTAAGAAATAAAGTACTGTAAATTTGATTAAGTAAAAGCTGATTATTAGTGTGCGGCGTAGTTGTAAATGTGCACGTGAATTCTGTAATATTATTCCGCATTTGTATATCTCACCTCTGCACTCTACCATAGTTTATATACCTTAATTAGAACTGTGTTGTGTCTGTTTCTTAATAAGTGATAAGAGTTAATAAATCAGTACAGATTGAAATAATGTCTATGGATCATTTAGTTCCCCCTACACATCTAGCCGGGTTTTCAAATAAACAGGAGGGTTCGAATGTAAGGGGTAATTACAGGTCCCACCACAGATTAGCCAAAACTATTATTATTTATTGAAAAAGTATTTATAAGAACCATAAATATTTTTAGAGAAAAAAAATCTTACATTATAAATTAAGTTTATAATTATTATATTTTTGTAGATTTAGTGACATAATTTAAAATCTTGTTCAAAATAGTGGAAACAGTTAACTTTTTGGAGGAAAAATCCAAATCTTATCAATAAGAAATAAAATATTATTTAAACTTTCATCGCCATCTTTTCTCTCTTGCGCTGGGTTTGAATTACTAGGATTTTTCTTGATTTTAGTTTAAAAGAGTAATAAGTTTTACTATTGAAAAAATGTTCCTCCGTGAATAAAATAAATAATTTATATTTCTATATAAAACATGTGTGTAGTATTATCTTTTACCATTTAATGTTTGATGATGTATAGTGCCTGTGTGGCATGGGTATATTCTAAATATTCGTAGAGCCACAAGTCCTCTCAAGAAGTTGGTGGAAGGGGTAAAGAGATGGGAGGTCTCTGACCCTCATTCCCTCCTGAGGGTATTCTCCCCTAAAAATGGGGTAAAACAAGCTAAATCTTACTGTTCCCTGTATGGCTTTTAAAGCTGAGGCTAACTATAAACGTTGTTGCGGTTTTCACCAAATGTACGTAAGCTTTAACTAATCCCGAATCTCAATATCTGACGGAAAATTGTCTGAATTTTCAAGTAGAAATTTTTTTTTTGCAACACTGTAGTTCAAGCATCTCTTTACAATAAATGTAAAATTTGAAAACTTCAAAGTATTTCATAAATATTTAATTTTTCATTTTAATATGTAAAATGATAGATCATTTTGCATTACTATATAAGAGAAAAAAAATGCGAAACTAATTTTATACCAGAAAAGATGGATCATCCGGAGAGAAATGAATAGTATGATAAAATATGTTTCTCTTTATGGGATAGTGAAGACAGAATATAATAATATTAATGTTGAAATAACTTTTTATCCAAAAAATATTGCAAATTTGGTTCTTAATCTTTAACGTTATGCGAAGACAGCATGAAAGTAGTCTCTTGGTACGATGAGTTTTGTGGGCCTCGATCTGACACCGTCGAACACAGATGACATCAAAAAGAACAACACTATATTATTAATAATATGAGCATTGCTTACAATTTTAATAAAAACTTGTAATGCTTTTAAGTTTTGTCTTAGGCGTATATTCATTACCATTAGATCGAGAGAATAAATTTTTGTGAGGTATGGTGAGAAATTTGTCCATTTTTGATGATTGGAAAAGCCTTGAGAATTTATTTTTACTCATAGTTATATACAGGGAGATTCCTTACCAGACCGAAAAACATGCAGGGTATGTAATGGGTACAGAGACGACTCTGAATTACATAGCAATGCAGGTTCGCAAATGCCTTAGTTACGAGCTATAGTGCAAAGAAGCAGGGAAAACGGGCTGAAACAGGAACACATTAAATGGACAGAAAGCATTTTGTCGTAAAGTTGTACTATAACAGATGTTCGAAATTACGACCAGAAGTTGTCTTGTAGGCCTGACAGTGAAATTGCATGAAATTTCTTACATTTTCGAAGATTTATGGCATGCCACGTATCCTCCCAGCAGTTACAGATATTCGAGCGATGAGTTCTTCAAATGAAGGTTAGAGTGTCTCGTACACTTAACTATTCTTGTGACCCAGAAGAAGTCCATGCATGATAGATTCGACGATCTGGCAGGCCAATGAATTCACCACGATCTATTCACAACTCTCCAATGGTTACGTTGAGGTGTTTTTCGTGAACATGAATTCCGAAATGTGATGGAGCACCCGTCATGTTGGTACCACATAAAGTGACACAACAACAGAGGAACATGTGTTGCGTCAAGAAATTCGGGCAGGACTTGTTGCAAGAAGATTAGATATACTCTACCATCCAAAGTAATATAGAAAACGTTACAGTAAAATGATGTAGTCTCCAAGTTTTCTGGCAAAATCATTGACCGATAAACGCTGTTGAGCATCACGTGGTTGTGCGGGATGAGGCCCACACATAGGTGTTATGCTGATCAAAGTGTTTCTGTTTTTTTTCTCTGCTTTTTTTTCTCATAGCTTACAACTACGGCATTTGCGACCCTGCGTTCTTATGTGGTTCCGAGTCGTCTCTGTTCTTCCTACACATCCTGTAAGTTAGTTGGTCTGTTAGCGAGCCACCCTGTATATAGCAAATTAAATATTTTATATACATTACAAGTCATTTATGCCTATAGACTTTTCGAATAATAATGAGTTCATGTAACTAAAATAAGAATAAAAATTTTATTTAATTAATTGTTTTTTAATTTTAAATTTAAACTAAATGCACACTTATTGCAAGAATTTATCTCTACATAATTATTAAAAAATATAACTCATATCGGTTATGATTTTTTTCAGTATTACAAATTACTGAAAAGGGATTCATTTCTCCCAATGAATTAATTCAAATGCAATTATCCAAAACAGTGAAAACATCCATTCAATAAAATTTTCCTTTGTTTATTAAATTTATTTTCTCTGACAATTGTTTTTAATTATTTGATTTACTTCAAACACAAACAAAATTTTTTGCTTAGTTTTAACTGCAAGTTTTCTAATTTTTTCTTAAATGAATTTGATAAATTTATAACGAAACATCTTAGTTACTTATGTTTCACTATCGTATCCTCCTGATAAAAGTTTTTCAAAAAGAAATGCTTTTAAAGTTATGCACGAGACTGAAAATGTAAGATTAATAATAAATCTTTCTAAAATCATGTTTTATATCAAAAATTAAATTAAAGAAATTGTGTTTCTATATGTAAGAATTAATAGCATAATTTCTCACTCTTTCTAACAGAGAAAAAACTGAGTTTGAAAATTAATCATAAACACATTTCTTAAATTTTAATAAACTGAATTCTTCAACATATCCCTAAATTATAATTCTTATTTGAGAAGTAAATATTATTTTTATGGCCAAATAATGTGTCGACGTTTGAAACTATATATGCTAAAAAGTTTTGAACAATTAAATCTTCAGAACTTTCTTAAAGTAAATAATTTATGTGTAATGATATGTTCGACTTAGTTACGTAATATCCCAATAAATGCCGTTTCCAATTCGAAACGGAAGACGGAGGGAAGGATGTTTTCCTCTGGGTAATCAGAAAAAGGTCAGATTAATCTGCCTCGTCAAACAACGAATACGGCGGAATAACTCCGTAGTCATGGTAACCAAAAAGCTATGTAATACTTTTATTGGACCATATGTTTGGATTGCTACACTCAAAAGTATTTCTGATGCCATTCGTTCAATTTAAATGCCTTCTGTGTGATTTATGTATGACTTAAGATGAATTTTTTTTACTCTCCAAAGCTGTATGGTAATTCATTTATTTTTAAGAGGGAAATCAGAGAAAATACACATAAAACACGAATATTTAATTTAGGTTCTAGATGGGACGGGGTTTATATTTTAATAAAGTTAAAAGAATCTTTTCTTACTAAAATATTATGCAGTTTCGTTTTGTTATCCACTTCTAGTAGGAGTGGTATATTTGATAAATAATAAAAACTCATTTGACAAAAAACATTTTAGTATCATATTTATAATAAATTTAAAAAGGCGTATTGGATATAAAATAAGTTTTCACATCACGATCCAAGGATGGAGATTAAAAACAACATTCTATAAGAAATTTTTCCTAATCCTATTTAAAATTCTATTGTGTAAGAATTCAATTGTTTGCAGTCTGAAAACTCATGAAAAAGTAATAATAAAATAGTTATTTGAAATAAAATAGGTATTTCAATAACTATTATATTTATAAAAAATAAAGAATTTATTTGATTTATTTCAGTAAATTCACTTTTGGTATCTGACTGCCCTAAATTTGTCAATTTTGATTGGCAAAAATTGACAAATTTGTTTTATGATTTTATTTTATACTTATTAGCTTTATAAAAATACCAAGTTTATTATTTTCCGTTCACTAGAACAAAAACTACAAGTGCTTTAGTAAAAGCAGATACCATTATTTTAAGCAAGATTTCATGCTTTAAAACGCATTTTACTCGAAATGTGTTTTTTAAAAAATGCTCAAAAGGAGCCAGCGATTGCTAAAAATTTTTGAAAATAATTGACTGAAACTTCTAGTGTATGTTTTGTATAATAGTTGTCTTAACCTTCAGATTTATCAATCACTGTTTTATTAAAAAATTTACAGTCCCTTATGTGAATATAATCACTGTTTTTGTAAGCGATTTAATACAATAACTAAGATAAAGTGCTCTAGTTTTTGTAAAAATTAAAATATCTCTTATCCTGAAAGTCATTTCAAAATTGAATAACATAGAAAAACATCAGAATTGAAAAATTGAAAATTTGTTCGCAAAGTTTTGGTACAAAAAGGGCCGCTTTTATGTTTTTTTTTGTAAATTTTCACCCATTTTTTCCCATTTTATTGATAATAATTCTTTTTTTCTTCTTAATTTTAGCATATTTTTCTTAAAATGTACTAAACAAATCTAAAAACAACAAAAAATCCCCATATCTCCATTTTTTAAAAAAAATTGTCGCAAGGATATAGTATACCTTAATACATAAACCGAGAAATTTTATACTGACTTAAGTAAAATTTATATAAAATATTTAGAGAAAACTGATCCGAACCTATTTGTATAGATTAAAAAAATACATCTAATGTGTATTTTTTAAACTGAAGCCATTGAGTTTTTGACAGGAAGTTTCGCTTCCAAATACACGGCAAGTGGATAAAATATCTTCAACTTGCCATAAATTACCGAGATGTCATATTCAAAACTAAGTATAGGCAACTTAGGAAGTTTTAAGACATTTTAAACTGGTATTAAGATAGCGAGTTGAGAAAAAAAATGCTAACGTCCATTGCTTTGAAATGTAGGGAAATATAATCGTGCTGAAAGCAATAAATAAACATTAAATTAATAAAACATCAATAATATCATAATCACTAAACAAGTATGTGTGTGTGTGCAGTTCAAGAACCAATAATTACGCACTATGTGATACTTTATGCCAGTGATTCCCAAATGGGTCCATATAGAACCCCAGGGATCTATGACAACCTGCAAGGAGTCCATGTCAGCAAAGAAATAATTTGGGGTCCATGAGGTGTAAATGGGGGTCTACGATAGTGACTCTGATTAAATCAGAACATGAAAAGAAAATTTAAAAGAAAATTTAATCAAGTGGAAAACAGATTTATTTATTTAACAATTTATTTTTTAAATTTATATAAATGAAGTTAATTTGCAGTTACAAGAACCATCATTTCGGCGTTTCTTGCCAGAATGAAGCTAAGGATTATAATATTGAACGTCCCGAATTTCCCTAGTTTCTCAATTTGTCACACACAATCTGCCAGGAAAAGGACGTTTTAACCTACGTTCAACATTTAAATACTATTTATTCAGATTTTGAAACTAGGTTTGAGAATGCTTTGCCTATGGTAATACCATATTAGGCAATGAATTAATATGTTCACATTGAAAGAAAAAACAAATATCATATAAGCAAGAGGAACTGATCGTAATAGTCACTAAGAAGATCTTAAAGTAAAATTTAGAAACACTGATATCAGCAATTTTGAAAGCACCAGATTCATCCCTCCCATTAAAAGCATTTGTTTGTTGCTGAGTTACTTTATGTAACATTTATTTTATGAATTAATTAAATTTTAATTTAATTAATTAACAAGTGAGCCTTAGGTTTTAAACACCATACTTCACTACAGTTAGAAAATTAAATATTTTAAAGTAAGTATAGCTCTATACCAACTGTCAAAAAGACATTTAAGTTGATAAATTTGCAAAAATTCATTTATTAGGTAAGTAGGGATTCTACCCAAAACCGAAAAACATGGCAAGGGGTCTATGAGACAAAAAAGTTTGGGAACCTCTGCTTTATACAATAAATCACAAAAATAAAGAATTTTAATTCATTTTTAAGATAAAATAATTGTATGTTATATTTTTAGGCAATTATCAAATAATTCTAATTACTTAAAAAATAAAATGAGTTTTTAATCAAAAATTCTCTTCTCGGAAATTTTATGGCTAAGTCAATTTACACATATTTATCTTCGCTGTTTTTAAACTCACCTTAGCTTAAAAACAGTTTTAAAGTTTTTATTGCCTCACGTTTACATTAAGCATTCTGAATCATTTCTAACGTCGAACTTTTTTTGAAAACTGCGTCTTGTTGCAACTTAACTATTGTCTAGGGCATGGGTGTTCAACCCGCGGCACACGTGTCACGGTGTGGCACGGTGGAGTTGTAACAGTGGCATGCGAAGACTTACTGAAAAATTTAAAAATTTATGGAAAGATAGTAAATAATTATTTTATACAATTTTATTGAAGTGAGGTTGTATTTGGATCAAGATATGTTTGTGAATAAATGCTTTCTGCTATATGGAAACATAGAAAAATAAATATCACTCAAAACTAGCTGATGTGCACTTATAATAATCTAATTTTGTTGGCATCTGTAAGAGCTAATCGTAATATAGATGACTTGGTTAAAAAAAGTAGAATTAGAAAGCCACAACATTAAGTAAATACTGAGTGTTTAATAATTATTTCGAATAAAATTATTCAAGTTACTCATTTTTATTTTATACTTAACTCAATGATTGAACGCGTTAAAATCTTATTAAAATAAAAACATAAGTTTGTACTTTCGTCTTATTATGTTATAATCACATTTCGACTACATAGACGCCTTAAAAAAGGTGCTATTTGCGTAAAAATCCCATAATAAGCTTTTAAGTAACATTTTTTTCACTTTTGCACATTTGTTTGTAGGAAAAGTTGGAAGAGGCACGCTTAATTATTTTTTTATCAAATAGTGGCACTCTTCCCAAAAAAGGTAACCACCTCTGGTCTAGGGGATGAAATTCTAAAACAAAAAAAATTCCTGTTGCAAGGTATTTTCAGAGCACACCCCAAAATGCTGAAAAAATTATAAAATACCGATCTGATGGCACGGACATAAAGCCTTGTTTTATAGTTTTCCCAATCAGAAGCGCTACATGTTTATAAGCGTTGCAACTAATTTAGAAAATTGGCAAGAATAAATTCCCTGGCTACCAATGCAGAATGCAGCAAACTGTACATTATTGTCTATTACTTATGATTTTCTTTAATTTAATCTTCGAACCATGGAGTTCTATACAGCATTACTTTAATTAAATTCATTGCAAAACTGCTATAAATACTACTTTTTTCTATTAAGCTACAATTAAAAACAGCTAACATACTCTATACTTATACTGTAAAGGAATAACACGAGTATGAAAGAGAGAAAGATCAGGAAAGTGAGCCTAATGCATAAACATTAACTGAATGACGCAGGGAAGTTTTATATAAAAACTTCAATAATTCCGTTTAATTTTTAAATAGTTTTAAATGTTATCCATCAAAAAATTAAGATTTATATAAAAATAAAGTATCCTCCACTTTCATTATTCAGTTTCCATGTTAATTAAAAAATTAGTTAAATAAAAGATTAGAGAAAAACTCAAGATTCAATAGTGGTAACATGCATACATGGAGTATAAAAATAGCCCCCAAACATTGCACAGCTAGATTCCTCTTTGGGAGAACATAAAAATCCCAAGATAATTGTACTTGTACGATATATAGTTTACGAGATAAATACGAAAAACAAAGTATGACGTCCAGTCGGTGCAGGGGAAAAACACCGTACTAGACATCAGGAGGATAGATCTCGGTACCTTTGGTTTCATAAGCACGTAACTTATCACTAGACCTAAATGATCACTTTCATTTTGGAGGCTGTTACTGGCTTATATAGGAACCACCACTACACACTCCTCACCAAAGATTCCGTGAAAAATCGAATAAACGATATAGTTGTAGACAAGCGTGTGAGCTGTGCTGTTGCGTCAAGTGTGCGACGGCTTTGTTTGCTGCGCCAAGTCTGTCTGACGGCATTGGTTGCTCTTGTGGCGGGTAGATGGCGCCACGACAGCTGCGTAAAAGTTGCATTTTTTTCTTAGTTCAGTGTCAAGGTCACCAATGAGGAAGGAAGAACTCAGTATCTTTGGGTCTTTAAGCACGTAGCATACCACTAGATCAAAATGATCACTTCAGTCCGGAGGCTGTTGCTGGCTTCTATAGGAACCACTACTACAGACACATCAACAGCAGTATTTGCAAATATTTTAAAAAGATGTTCGAAATTTCCGCCTTACATACTGAGGCAGGCTTGATCAAGCCGTGGAAGAGATGACTGCACACTTCGCAGCAAGCACGCGAGTAATTATGTCCGTTTGCGTAGTTTCTTCGTTTTAATACATGAATTGTCCATTAGAAAAAAATTCATCTGTGCGAGATCTGGTGATTGTGGTGGCATAGAACTGAGCCAATATGTCGTCAGCGGTCATACAGCGGTCAGGTTATGCCATATACTGCCAATCACGTACAGGAGCACAGAAATACGTCGGAACCCCACCATGCATCACCATTCATTCATCATCATTTACTGTATTTTTCTTATTAACTATGGATCGAGCAAGTATAGTTCTTTGGGCGTTTTTATATGTACTCTAGAAAAGGAAACTGGAAGTGCAGAGTTTAGGTACTTTTTTTAGACACCCTGTATAAGCCGTATAATATATGTTCTAATTCAATAACTGCATTGTAAAATGATCCTCCTTTCCAAAGTCTGAAAAGTTGCATTAAAAATAATGAATTTTTTAAAAAAATTTAATTTTAATTTTATATAATTCATTTATTTTAATTAATTAATTGTAATTTTTAAATTTAACTTAAACTAATTTTTTTCTTATATAATATAATTAATTAAAAACTTTATAGAAAAGTACATTGCAAATTCTATTTTAAAAAAATATGTTTTATTTGTAATATATTTTTGAAATTATATAAAAGAATGATTTTAAGAAACGAGTTTAAAAGCAATTTTATGATCACAACATTTCAAACAAAATGAAATTTGAGTTGTTTTCTCAATCCATTTGAAAGATCAAAAATCAAAATTCGTCATCACATTATTTCCTTTTTTCGTCATCAAACGATAAATCTCAAATTTATATAAATGTGTTAAGGGACACCTGCCATTTGTTTAGGGAAAATAGACAGGTGTTTTCAAGAAGAATTTTGTTTTAAAAACGTTCAGCAACAATCGAGGCAGTTATTTAAACAATATATTGTTTTTGAAAGGTGGAACTAGTTTGAAAGATTTTAACAACAATGTAATATGACACTGAATTCTTAAAAATTTTGTGTCCATTTATTTCAACATGTCTTAAATTGTCAGATCCTTCATAAACTAAGCTTTCCAATAAGAATAAGTGGGTTGCAAAATATATGTCTTAAACCATCAGAACTAATGATACCCCGTGAAAAATATGTTATTTTTCTATTAAAGATTTTTCACAACTAACTTCACTTACTAGGTTATTTAAAATCTTTAAAATATGATACTACAAAGGATATATTATTAAGTTTTAATGTTATCCGCTAAAAATGGTGGCATTCAGTGAGCATAAAAAAATTCTACTTTTAATCTGACTAAAAACAAAGTATTGTACTACTATTTCAATAACTCTGAAAATAGTGCCTTCAATAATATGTGTGGTGTTTTAATTCATTTTCATTTTATATTATACTGAAAATTTTTGTGTTTTAACACATACATTACTGGAAAGAAATATAAGCGAAAGGTATATGTTTCGATTAATAAAATTACGAATAGAAAAAGGGCTTTTGAGCTCTTTTTAGCTAACATTATTAATTTTTAATTATTATCTTCTTAAATACCATGATATGGCAATAACTAATAAAATTACCAGTATGTTTGTAGCAGTTTTCTCCTGGGCTTAAAAATATTTACATTTCATGACATTTTGTCAGGAAATTATATGTACAATATTTTGTGCAGAAGCATGCACGACGGAAGCAAGAAAATTCTGTTGTACATTTTTTGAACATTTGTAGAAAATAAGTGTAGATAAAGGAATTTTTTCCATTAGAGTTAATCTAATAACCTATTCCTAGTTATAAGGATTTTTTTTTTGTAAAATCAGCTACAATAAGCAGCTGGAAACTCAAAGGCAGAGTTGTACACCCAACAATTTCTTTATTACAATGCCACATGTTTTTGATTTAATTATAATGGGTAATTTTTCCTTCATATTTTTAGACTGACTTAAAAAATAACAGTTTATATCTCCAAATAAAATAACTCTTTGATGTTTAAGGAAAAAATTCAATTCAATTAAGATTCATAGTGGAATTTAAAATTTGATTTAGATCTTCGCAGAAAAGCTTTGATCTTTTATGATAATGATTTAAAAAGATTAATTTACTTCTCTTTTAACAATATTTGTATTTATGATAATTTTTTTAAAGATACAGAAATTTAGCAAATAATATCTTTCAAAAAGTTATTATTAAATATTCCAAAGTTAGAAATATAAAGAAATGCTTTTATAAAAGGGCAAAACATTTATATTTCAAGTTTAGGTTGTTTGAAGAGCATGTCAGAACTATTTATTTTCTTTCTTAATAATTTATACTTGTTGCATTCCCCACTTAATTTCAAATAAAAAAAATTGCCCTTTAAAACCCTTTTAGGAAGGAAAAAGAAGGGAGAAAGAAGTGTTTCCCCAGGCCCACGCATGGGAGAGACCGGGCGAATTTCCTTCTAAGCTTAATTTCATTTAAAAATTCATGTAAAATCTTGAATGCAATCAAATACACTAAGATTTATATTTTACTATAATTGATAATATCTGAATATATAATACAAACATTTTCGCTACATTAAAAAAAATAACAATTTTGAATTTTAAAGAAATTTTTTTTTATTTTAATACAAAAAAGTACTTTTTTCACCTTGATGATTAAAATAAAATAGACTCAAAACTTACAAAATACTATCTGGCATATATCAAACGATAAATTTACTTTCATATAAACTTGATATAGTTCTAATTAATACAAGTCTTTTAGATAACAGCTATGTATCACTTTTTTTAAATTAATCCTTAAATGCTTTTTGCTTTCTTAGTATCACTTTAGAATTATGTTTTCTGTTCTTATGGTTGTGGCAATTCTAAATGCGATAGTAGCGTAAAAGAATCGTTTGCTCTTACTGAATTAAAAATGAGTCACACAGTAAGAAGAAAGGTTCTTTTTTTCGTTAAAAAGGAGTCATCGCGTTTGTTCTATGAAAATCTGCCTTTTAAATGTCTTTTGAGTACTAAAATTACAGATGTAAATATAAACCACAAATAAAATAAATAATAAAGCTATTATTATGAATGTCTGATGCTCAATAAACTAATAAGCTTTCATTTTTATAAGCTTTTATTTAACTTACAATGTATGTATGTAATTTGTTCGGGTGGAATCTTGCAACTTAATTTTGAAGCTGATATCTTTAACTTACTGAGCTGAAATTTTGTATACAGGTTTAGTTTGGATGACTATGCATGCTTTAACCATTTATATTCCGATATTGCAATTAGTTGGAAAGATATCAACTAAAAGACTTAAAACGCATAATTGTCTTATCGCTGTGCGCTGTTTATTCTGCTATTCTTGGCGACGCAAAATAAAAAACTAATAGGGGTTTTTTTTTGGAGTTTTGACGTTTCTAAAACAACAATTTTTCTTTTTTAAAACTCAGACAAAAAATAATTACAGAATTGGAAAGATCATTTATTTCGCCACAATACGGTACAATTTTTTTTTACAAAATAATATTTGTGTTTTTTATGATTTTTTTAAAAAATGAGTCAAAATTGATACGTTTTTATGAAAATGATGTCTAAATTGCTGCGCATGAATTTTTTTTGTTTAAATGAATCGACATTCCGTACTAAAACAGCTCATACTTTGCTCTTTTAGAATCAGTCGTTTAAAAAATAAAATGTCGAAAACCTTTCTTTAAAGATTTTTCAAAAAATAGTCAAAATTTTAACTAAACATTTAATAACTTTGTCATTTATGAAGATAATCACCCAAAACTTTTTTTTCGTGTGTAGAACAATATTTCCCAAGATCTACACGAAGATTGAAAAAATTGCTTAAAAATTACGGATTTAAAAAAAAGTTGTGTTTTTCGTCTAATACCCTTTTTGCGAGAATTGATTCAGCTAAACCAGGGTTTGCGAACCAGCGTTGAAGGAGATGAACAGGCTGAGAAACCTGTCCAGCGATAACTAAAAAGTAAAACATAAATTATAAGTAAAAAAACTTTCTTAAAAACAAGCTTTTATTTAAACGCGCTAAAAAGTATAAAATAAACTTTTCCTTTAAAACTTTTTTTACTATCAACTTATGACGTCATTACACAATTTATATGGTATAAAAGCTTGTCGCGAGATTTACCTGTGTAGATAAACAAGAAAAAAAATAACTTGACCTGATTGATTTTAATTTTTAAAAATTCTTAACTAAGTAAATACGGGTACTTAAATCTTGCGACAAGCTTTTATATCATATAAATTGTGTAATGACGTTATAAATTGATAGTAAAAAAAGTTTTAAAGGAAAAGTTTATTTTATTCTTTGTAGCGCATTTAAATAAAATCTTGTTTTTAAAAAAGTTTTTTTACTTTTAATTTATTTTTCCAACTTGGTCAAATAAGCAGAAATCCAGAGCACAATAAAGCACAAATCCTTAAATGCCCGATTCTCCTGAAAAATCTAAACATGTGCAGTTGTTTACATTCATAAATATCCCAGATCTAATTTAAAAAAAAGAACTTGGAGCCAAAAGCACTTATTGAAATTAAAAGTTTTGTTAAACATTATTTGAATAAAAAAAAAACGGAATTAAACCGTTAAATAGCACCTTGTAAAAATTAATAAAAAAACGTTCCAAACTCTGATCACACCGGTGTGATCATAGGCTTCAGAGAAAGGAAAGCATAATCACATATATGATATCATGAGCCCTAGGGGGAGAAACGCGTGATCACGTACATTTGATCATTGTCCTGAACGGGTTAAATAATGTGAATGCAAATGAGATTTTCGTTCACACACTTGGTTTAGACGAATGCTGAAACAATGTTCTTTTATGAATTCACATTGGTTAAGAAAAAACGTAGGGAATACAATTACTGGAATTAGGCCATTTGCCTTACTAAGAGTTGTTATGAAAGTCAGGGTGTAAAATTGAGAATACGAAAGCGAAAAAAAAAATGGTTAAAAGATTGTTAAACTATTTCTCATTGCATCTTTTTTTTAATTGAAAATTTTTTCTCAGTTGTAACAAAAAGCCTTGATGTGATTTCTTTTAATGTTGTTTTTTAAATAAAAAATTGACAAATGTTTCCCGAATTCAAATTTTTAGATTAGAATCCCGACAGAGAGTTAAATAGGATTGGGAGAGTTTGAATACTATTAACAACAAGGGGCTTTTTAGTTAACAGTAATGCTCAAATTCCTATTTTGATCACTTTTCACAAGATATCGAAGTAAATCAATCTTTAAGAAAATAAAAAATGCTTGAACACTCGCATGTTGCTCCTATTTTACAATTATTTCGATAGACTTCAGGGTAAATATCATTAAACTGTTTATGTTTTCATAGTGATTTTATTCGATATTTTTACTTGATGTAAATGAGCTTTATTATTATAATCCTTTGTATATAATGTGATTTTACAAGCAAATTAATTTTACTTCTTCATAAACTTATAACGCTTATATTGATTGCTTCGAAGAACGTTATTAGCAATCAACTTATAAATATAGAAGTTGTTTAACTCATTATAAGTGTTAATAAATTTGTATTGTTGTAGCATAGATCGGTTTTCAGGGATTTTATTCTCAGTCTCAAAGAAATATAACAGTTCTTCAAGAGTGATGAAATTTATTGCCGAAACCACCCCTTAAAATACGGGATAAGCAGCTTTAAAATTCATACAATAAATTCCAGAAGGTTCTCACACCTTCTACAGCGCCCTCAGACACAATTAGCAGTGACTAAAATATTAATACATAATGATAAGAGCCACACCACTTGCCACTTGCTCGCAAAGAGCCACTTGTTAGTAGGCCACACACCGAATTGATTTTTTTTGACAGCTGAAGTAGTACTAATTTAGTTTCGGAAGAGACCTTTATAGTCTACGTGGCTACCTATTCCTCTGCTTTCTCGAACAATCTGCTTTCTTCATATGTCTTGACGTCATGAATTTCTCCAGTAATTTCAAGAAGCATTTATATTGTCGTCAAGTCGCCAAATATAGGCATCAAAATAATTTCCAAAAACAAGTAATAAAAAAATTTTCTTAATCAATTCCTATGAAGATTATTAAAAAAATTATTTAGTTATATTTATTAAATAATTACAATTAATATAAATATGTATATACATATGACAGAATCACAATATTAAGTGGCAATTAGATTTTACTACACTCACTTCAAAAAGTTAAGCACGGAGAGGAAAATGCTAATTTTTGGAAGCCAATCAGAATTGAAAAGGATGCAATTTGCTGCAGAGGTAAGATGGAAGCATGCAAATAGGTTAGGTAACAGCTAATCAAGCTTTCATGTCAATAAATATGCAAAAAGGGCAGTCTTATAAGAAGCCAGCTTTACGAAGGGTTACAGAAGTTGATTGTTAAGTGCTGATAAAAGGTGTTTAAAACTTTCGTACAATTTGTTTTCAAGACATACGTGTTTCTATGACTTCCAGAAAACGAATGGAAGATTCTGAGCGCTGGCGTGCTGTGGGGCGCATTGAAGCAGGACAGTCGATCACAGATGTTGCTCTTTTCTTCGGCGTTCATCATTCTGTAATTTCACGTTTATGGAAACAATTCCAAACCACACAGACAGTTGTCCGAAGGCCCGTAGGTGGTCGCCCAAGGGTTACAACCCCGCGGAAGATCGATATATTGCTATTGTAGCCAAGCGGAATCGCAGAGCGACCTCCACACGTGTGACATCTATGGTTACAGCGTCCATTGGTAAGGCTATATCTGCAGCTACTGTACGCTGAAGATTACATATGAATGGGCAGTAAGCCCGGGTACCTCGAGAATGTGCTCCTCTATCCGTCCAATCAAGAGGGGAACGATTAAAGTGCTGCTGGAAATATGGCAATTGGACTGTGTCTGACTGGGGCAATGTCATGTTTACTGATGAGTCAAGATTTTCTCTGGAGCCAGATGACAAGCGTATAAGGATATGGCGTAAACAAGGAACACGCAATCAGCCCCAAAACATCACCGAACATCACGCATTCCGAGGCAGAAGCATTATGGTGTGGGCAGGGATTTCATTTCTTTAGGATACCGCACCGACCTGCACATCTTTAAATGAGGTTCTGTGACGGCTGTCCGGTACCGAGATGAAGTCCTGGAACCCATTGTGAGATTGTACGCTGCAACAGTTGTCCCTACTTTTGTTTTAATGGACGATAACGCACGTCCCCATAGAGCTGACATCGTCGATGACTACCTGGAGAGTGAAGGGATTGCGCGTATCTCGTGGCCAGCATATTCGCCCGACCTTAATCTCATTGAAAATCTATATTATGCTCTCGGCCGTGCTGTATCTTCACGTTTCCCACCTCCAGCCACTCTTATTGAGTTGGAAACTGCTCTACAAGAAGAATGGCGATTGCTTAATTCTGCGGTGGTTGACCACCTAATTGAAAGCATGGTCAGAAGGTGTAAACTTTGCTTACAGATGAGAGGGGATCACATACCCTATTAATGTCCTTTTTTTCATTTTATGCTGTTTATTTTCACTTTATACATAATTCTGTTTAAGTCTCCAGTATGACATTATCTGATAACTTACAAAAATTTAATATTGTTTTCATTTCTGTATATAATTATTGATTTTGTTTTATGTATAAATATATATGCTACTTTACTGCCAAATTTTGTGTCAATCAAAGCAGTATTTGTTGATTTTTTTTTTTGCATTTTACATCTTCGTGCTTAACTTTTGGAAGTGAGTGTGATTATCATTAACCTATCGTATTGTCATTTCAAACAATCGTGTAAATAAAATTTCAGTTCAACTGAATGCTTTGAAACGTGAGAAATTTTTTTTTAAAGTTTTGACTCAAGTAGCTAAAAATGAAGCCAAAGTGGCTGTATCTATTATTCTTTAAATAACTAATTTCAGTCAATTAATATTAATTAATTATAATTAAATTATCTTATTGTTACCCAAAACAATAGTGTATAGAAAATTTCAGCTCAAATGAGCACTTTAAAATATGAGAAAAAAACCTTTTCATGTTTTGACACAAGCCTTTAAAAGGGTCGCTAAGTCGCCAAAAATGATGCCAACGTGGCTGTATTTGTAATTCTTTGAATAATTAGTTTTAATCAATTAATTTTTATTAATGATAATTAAATCACTGTATTGTCATCCAAAATAATCGTGTATATAAAAATTCAGCTCAATTGAGTGCTTTAAAATGCATTTTAATAGCGATTGAAAAATTGAACAAGATAAATATAGAGAGAGAATGAGCTAAAGAGAGTAAGATTTAAATGATGTCAAATCGGCTGCATATCCAATGTTTCTCCAAGTTCCCATTGAAACGCCATTATAATGTTAGAGACTGTTTTTATCGTAACATAAATGGAACAGAAAGAAATGTTGACTTATAAAACATGCAGAATTAAAATATTTACACTATTTTAAGGTAAAAAAAAGCAATAATTAACCATAATTCTTAACGTATAATCTATCCAATTCCAGATAAAGTTATAATTAATGCAGTGCTTAAAGATTCAGTTATCGACAATAATTTCTGAAGTTATACAAACGACTTTCTGAAATCTTATGCCTCATCTTATAACTTATATTCACTTCATTGAATTAATTTTGGCCACTCGATCCAAGTTCACCCACTGAATTAACCAGAATATCATACGCGTAAACGCAATGTTTAGTCTCAATGGCTAGTTCAGGCGGATAAGCCCAACTGCAGTTATTTTTCAGAGGTTATTCAGTAAATATATTTTCAAACAACTTGACTTATACTTCTTTCTTGCATGAATTATATTGCATTCGAGTGCGATATTCCAGGTACTTTTGGAGCTGTTTGTAAATCATATTTTGACTTTTGCAAGCCTCTTTTTTTATTGGTAATCGCAATTTTAAGCGTTTATGTAAACATTGCTACAAAGACGAACTTCGAAATGGCTTTGTGAGTAAACAATGCTTTTCTTATAACCTATTTTTTGTGTTCTTGCTTCATCGCATCATCTCTGACATACCTACACAAAATACTGTAAACTGTACTATCCCTCAAAGTTTATCCCATGAACATAGAATCCCCCTGTACATAAGTATTTTGAAGATAAAACATACGAAGAAATATTTATAATAATATTTGTAGTATAGAAATTCTCTAGTTATTCATTTTGTCAAAGAAAATCGATTTGGAAATATGCAGGGGAACTTTATGGTCAATTGCATTGATACTTTTTCGATACCATACATGTTTATCCTAAATACGAAGTAATACTTTACGTTATGACAGAATCAATTGTAATCTTTATTTATTGTAACTATAAAACTTCTTGAATCTATGCGCATTGTTCATCTCGAAGTAAAATATCCCTGATATTAAAATACAGGTCTAGACAATGTACTAAGGAGAAGCTATAAAAATAAGTTTTTGTTGAATTCTTTATCAACCAATACATCTCAAGAAAAATAATTATGTTATTCCGTGAGCTTTCAAGCAGGCAATATGTTCTTCCAAGTCAGATCTAGTAATTATATACATTTTTATTGTTCTATGCAATAATAATGAGAATTTTAAATTAATCATATTGTTTCATTAGGAAGGTAAATAGCATAAACTCAAAATAAATTCCTATATATATAGGATAAACATTGGTTGCTATTTTTTTCTTTATTCATAAAGAAAAAATGTGTCGTTATTAATATAATGATTATTTTTATTTTCAAAATGGACAGAACAGTTTACATTTTTTTTTATTTCCTTTATCTTTAAAAAATAAAAGCTGTAACCGGTTGAATTTATTTGAAAAAAAAAATGTGCCAACTATTGAGCTTACTATTTTAGTTACATAAAATAATTATATTATAACATTGCGTATATTTTATGCAACGTAGTGTAAAAATAAACTAAGCACGCACAATTATTCATTTCATTGTACTTTATTGATCTCATAAATAAACAGGCTGAATTATTTTGAGTTTTAATTCTTTTTTCAAATTTCCACATTTTTATAATTATTTGGATGCACTATAAACATTGAATCAAAAATAAATAATAAATAAATAAATGTTTGAATTAAGTAAAAATAGTAGTATATTAAAATCATTTTGCATTCATGATAAAAAAAAATATTAAGACTGTCTGCAATTGATACTGCTCTTTTTTAGTGCAAAACTATTTTTTTTATATTTCCATCTATTTTGTTAAAATTTATTTATCAGTTTATGGTGATCAAAGTAATAAGCTCTGATGTGCGTTGAAAATTCTCAGTAAATAACACAGATTAACTGTCAATTATTTAGAAAACCATAAAAACCATAATTGACCGAAATATTGCCATAAAAAAAATTCCATTCTAAAAGCTTATAAAAATTAAGCCAGTGATACTTCCTTTCTTGCATGTGACACTCCCTTTCCAGCCTTAACCAATTCCCAGAACCATCATCATAACACTTGAATACACACTGAAAGAATCCACCAGTACTCTTTAATATTTACAGATGCTTCCTTTAGCCACCATTCTTCTTTGATTGATTACACTGGGCAACAAATTTTGAAAAAAGTCTCGGCTTCCGAGATGACTATAGGCAAATTCATGATAAATTCAGTCTACTGAATTCGAATATGACAAAGAGGCAAAGCAGAATTGGTTACTATTTTTTTTTTCAAATTTCGGCGTATTTCTTTGAAAAGTTTATACATGTACGTGTTTGTAATGCATGTTAGGGTTTCCTTAATCTACTTCGGACTTTCGATTTTTTTGGTCACTTGCTTGTAATAGAAATAAATAGCTTCTCTGAAGAGCGTCCAGCAGTAGTCTGCCAACAATGCCTTGGACCTATTATCCGGATGCCGTTTTTCTTTGCTGAGATTACCCAGAAGAAAACGCTTACCAATCTCATCCCTAAATTGCTGCGATGAAATTTAAATATGAGTTTTTAAAAAGAATTTTTAAGGACACAATGAAGCCGATAAAATTTTAAATGAAGCCAACATGTCCTCAAGAAGATTCTTAAGTTAACGCCCTTGTCATACTGTTGGAAATTTGTGGATAGATCATATCCTAAACCTTGCTTCTTTTTAATTCGAAGAAGTTTCTCAAACTTGGGAAGTCCAAAAAGTTGTTTAATTTGAAACTCTGCAAAATCAAATTTTACGAGTTATACATTTTTTAGCTCTAAGTTGATAGAAGAAACAAACTTAATTCATCTAAAACTGTTACAAATATGAAAATTATTGATGAATTAATCCTTGCATTGACTCATTACTTATTTCCTGTGAAAATGTTTAAAGCAGGTTTTTGTTTTTGACAAGCATAAATAAACATTGCATTTTTCTCAATGAATTTTCGGACTGCTTTCTCAGTTTACAAATCTGCACTTGCGATGCCTTGAAATGTCATCAACTCAACGAAAATGGCTATACATGGTATGCCTTTTATCCTGGCATGGCCCTTTAGCAGGCGGATTATAATACTTTGATCTTTTGTGGGAAGAATTGAAGCATTGTTATCTTCATCATCAGTTAAAATACTTCTGTTAAAAGGAGAAGATATTGCTAACGCTTCAGACATCTCTAACTTAAATTTTAAGAAAAGCACTTTGAATTTTTTAAAGGAATTTTATTTGATATTGCATCTTGTTTGTACTGAAACCAAGCTTTTTTTACAGCTAAGACAATGAAATGAAGGAGTTCAAGAGACTTTGATGACAAAGGGTGATCCAAAATTTTCTTTTCTTTACAAATATTTCCATGCTTTTCTTCGTCGCTCTCATCTGAACTTGATTATCCTTCCAGTATATGTGGTTCATACGCTTTACCCTCAGCATAGTCATCATTCAAGAGATCACTAAATTGAGAATCTGATTCATTCATCAATTGCAAAATTTCTTTTTGTGTGAGAATTCCTTTCCCTTTAGACACCAAAAAACGTTTAGGGTTAAAATTTAGCACAGCATCCCATAAAGAAAAAAGTATATCAGAAAATTTTATTACTTAAAAATAAAATAGAATATATATATATAAAACTACAGCTTACCAACTTCCACCAGAAAGCACAGATTTTTTTCGGGAAAGGGAAGAGGAAAAGATATATGTGCAGGTGTATGTGTAGAGGATAAAAATGCCTTACCCTATTAACAAATGTATGAAAGAGAAAATTAATTGTTAAAAATAGTGAAGAAAAAAAAAGCGACTTGTCCATGGAAACCCATAAGAAAATATGGTATTTAATTATATAACAATGCATGTCATTTTTATTTATGCTTCCATTAAAATTATTGAAACATAAAAGAAACATCACAAGGCAAAAATTTACCTTTACAGCTGCAGTGACTCAAGTAACTCCCAAGTCGCACGATCTTGCAGGTAACGAAATCCTGAGTCTTACAAGCAACATTACTAAATATTTCTACTGTCTTACACTTATTGAGTTCTACAAGCAATATTAATAAATATGTCTACTATTTTATTATTAATTTAGTACTAAGACAAACATGTGTATCTAAACAGTTAAAAATATTTTGATAATTACCATTTTATGATTGATAAAAGGAAGTGTTTTTGTTGTATTTGTAAGCAAAGCTAGACTTGCCGGCTGAAAGTACAGCATGGACGACAATCACCGTATGTGTGTTGATAAAAAGTGATACTTTACACTTTCTGCAAACAAGCTCAATCGTTTGATTTGGGCTTTTCTTACATACTACTATTCCAGAAGCAAAAACGTATAAGAATATCTTGTTGGGTCTTATAGGGTCATGATCGTGCGGATTGGGTCTTAAAGGGTTATGAAAGTGCGTGAGTTTCGTGTCAAGAAAGTATTATTAGGGCAATGTTAGCATAATTTAAGTGTCATGTAATATTTTAAGGGGTCTCAGGGGTGTTAAAAATGTTTCGAGAGCACAAAATATGAACAATTTTCGACTAGAAATAATTCTTTGAGGTTAAAATGAAATAATTTGATTCTTTTACAAATTTTTTATAAAGGAATAAAGTTTCAAAAAAGTATAAATGCCTAAAATATAATCATAATTTTAAAAATAATAAGCACATAAATATAAGAAAATTTTTTGTAAGAAACAAATAGTAAGTTTTACGACGTGCATGATATTTTCTGCAATAATAATTCTAATTACTAGCAATAAGTTCATTTATTAAGTCAAATATATCCTTATTACATGTGGTAGCGATTTTATATAAATAGATTAAAAAATAATATTTTAAAAAAATAAAAATTTACATTTTTAAAATTTTTTTAAAAAAATTTAATTTTTTTAAAAATTTTCAAAAAATTACAAATATATAATATTATAAATAGCTAGGATTTAAAGATTATGATAGCGTTTATAATTCTGTAAAGTTTTATGCATCAAAGTATGATAGTTTTTCAAACGCAATGCGCGTACGTGAAAAAAACACAAACTGATAAAAAAGACTTTAAAGTTTTAAATTGAATTTGAGAAAATAAATTTTAAGACTTACATGCTAAAATGCTCCAGGATCATACGAAATGCCTTCCTGTTGCTCAAACAGCTCAATTTCTTTACTCTTTTTAATTTTTTTGGCTCTGCGAGCTTCAAACGATGATGTTAAGCTCCTCTTTCTTGACGTAAAGATTGGACGATTGTCACGTTCAGCCAGAGACACACAAACATTTTTGTTAATTTTTAAGCCAAATTTCTCTAAAATAGTAATAAGTATTTGATTTCCATCTTTAAAAATGGTGGTTGCTAGATTTGCAGCTATCTCTGCAATCTGAAGGCTAGAATCAATCGTCTTAGGACAAAACTTCCAGATTAATGAATTTAAACTTTCATTAGGATTTTGTGTCTTACCTCCTAAACAATTTTTCAGGAGTGCCAGATGAGATAAGTCTGCGAATACAGGCTTAATTACATCTCGAACAGCTTTAGCAACTGAGGGTTTGTGTTTATAATTTTGTAAATTATTATTAATTGCAGCATTATACTTACACCATGTATTTGAATTTGTAGGAGAAAACCAGTGCATCGGTTCATCATCGGTGCTGCAAGAATGACCCCAAACAGCCCAAATGGCTTTCCGCATTTCCTTTACACTAGTAGAATAGCATTACCATAATAATGCGCTAGCTTATCAATTAAACTATCAGTTAACCTACCTTTATTGCCTATTGTTTTACCATCAGATAATTTCTTTTTACCATATACTAATTTAAGCTTCCTAAGTCTTGTACCCATTCTCTTTTGCACATGGCCTACACATTCCATTTTCTAAATAAGATGGTCATCGCCGTATGGCTTGTTTTCAGAAAGGGCACTAATGTTTTTGTGTCGCCATCTCCTATGTAGTTCGAATATTTCAGGTTGTGAAGCTTTTCTGATCGATTAAAAACCCTCAACATCCCGTCAACCTCCATCTTACCAGCAGAGCATGAATAATTTTTCTACATGAAATCTTATGCGCTCTTTGCCATTTATTGTACTTGATACCAAACTTTACCCCTTTATAACTGTCGCATCCTTTGCAAAATGAGGACAACACTTCTATATCCAAAACCTTACCTGTTTCGGCCCCGATTGTAGTACATACTCCAATAAACGATGGATGTCCTCTCGTCTTCCAGGTCCCATCACTACTTACCGTTAAAATGTTATCAGGTGACGAAGAATTTTCTTCGACAGCTGCCCTGTTCATGCTTTCTTCGGGGACTTCCTTTATAACAAGTGAAAGTTTATTATTAATAACATCATATGATTTTTGTTAAACAGGATTAGGAAGACTCATTACAGCACAAAAGGTTTTTAATGACTCTAAACCTTGACCTATGCATCTCATTGCTAAAATAGATATTCTGTTAATTTCTGGAGCATTATTTTTATTCCCAGTGTTTTCACAGCTTGAAAAAGTACAAATACTCCCCCAGTTTTTACACAATGCATTTCAAAATTTGAACATAAGCCACGAGTGGATTTTTCATTAATTGTTAATGGCTTATGACATTTTAAACAGCATGATACTGACAAAATAGAGCTAAAGGTTGAAATAAAATAAAAATACGATATGCTTTGAAGTTTTCACTTACCTTAACAAGATTTGACTTTAATGAAGTCTGAATTCCTGAAAGTTTTTTACTTGAAGCATTTTTCATTTCAGCCCACTTACTTGTATTTTTCATTTCTACACACTTCCTCGTATCTTTCATGTCTGCAACATGTGAGTCACTTACCTTTAAATATTTATTTCCTCTAAATATTTTCTTGGGGCGTTTGCCCAATGATATTTTCAGAGTATCCATTAATCAAATGCTATTTGTATAAAACAACAAATATCTTCGATTTAGATAAGTGTTTTAAAAAAACGTGTGCAAAAGTAAACACAGCAGAATCAAAACACCAGAATCAATGTGTTGAGTTGCAGGCTTCCTTCTGATCAACTCAAGCGCTTAAAATATTTCATGAGGCTTATTAAAAACAGAAAAATGAAATGTATGCATAAATCAAGAATAAGTAGGCGTGGCATGTGTCCATTTAAAAGCTGTTATGACTAAATTGCTGTTTGCAATTTTTTGAATAACTTTCGAAGTTTTTAGAGTATTGTCACGTGGTTAGCATCAAAATGTTCACAAAAGAAGGAAGAACAACATATAATTTTTTCGAAAATTCGAAAAAAAGGGTTAACACCCCTGAGACCCCTTAAAGTAATTTATATAATTACAGCCTTCTCATCTTTAAATACATAGTCTTGTATTTAAGGTTAATCGCTACCCCCTATCCCGCTAATGTTAAATTGAGCAGTTTTATGTACCTTTTTCTCAGAAACTATTAAATGTACAGACTTAAAATTTTTTCTGTTTATTAATTATTTTTTTTATTTAAAATGATCGGAAGCTTTTTTCAAATATATTGTTTAGTTTCTTCAAAAACATTCATCGCAACAGTATCACTAGGAATTTTTTGAAAAATGTCATTTTTTTCACGTTAACTGACTTTTACAAAAATATTATAGGAATATTATTAAAAGACCCGTTCAATATATTTAGTTAGATATCAGTAATATTCAGTGAAGATTCCAAGTGCTTCTGTTGAATATGTTCTGAGAAAAAGGTACACGCATTTTTAAAAACACCGTTTTGAGATGATTGCATTTTTATTATAAAATGTCACTTCATCAAAAAAATTATGAATTACAATCTGTATTTGACTATTTTTTTAAATATTAGCTTA
Source organism: Trichonephila clavata (assembly GCA_019973975.1). Classification (NCBI taxonomy): domain Eukaryota; kingdom Metazoa; phylum Arthropoda; class Arachnida; order Araneae; family Nephilidae; genus Trichonephila; species Trichonephila clavata. Next base: position 35,181 of record BMAO01022829.1, read on the forward strand.
TTCTGAATAACTTTTAAGACTTTTTACTTGTTTCTTTTACTTAGATTTCTCAGAAAATACATATATAGTATTTCCCCCTTTTAATCTATCGAGATATTTTATAGCATTTGCATCATTATTCTCAAATTATGCATCAATTTTCGAAGAATTTCTGTTCTGAGATACATTATTGTTATCCAAGTTAATTATAAATCATCATCAATACCCTGTGAAAATGTGTCAATATATGAAAATATGACTTTGGTAATACATCATTATACGACATTTCGAAAAGTTTCATTAGTGTTTTATAAATTCACATGTAAATACAATTTCTTAATGTATCAGAATTAAAAGGATTCTTAAAATATTACATAAATGGTATCCAAAACAACAACAAGAAAACTGATTTTATGTTTTCAAACATGAAATTTGTGTATTTTTTGGTATATAACAAGTTTTGTGCAACGAAAAAGGGCATTGCATTTTGTGATACGTTTATGTACCTTTTAATAAGAAACTATTGATCACAAAACTTAAAAATTTGTATGTGCATTAAATAAACATTTATCTTTATACAGAAGTGAAATCTTTTTTAATAAAATGATCAGCCTGTTTAAAAATGTAATTTTTGCACAATTGAATAATGAATTTTATAAAAATTTTCCTTTTCTATGTTACGACATCTGCTTTTTAGCTAAATGTCTGAGGAATATCTCAAAAATTTCCCTTCAGTATACACAATATATATCAAATATAAAATAAAAATTTCCAGTTCATGCATACAAAAAATTTATAGAAAAAGAAGACACAAATTAAAAAATATAATCTTTATAAGACAGTAATACATGAATATATGAAATTTCGAATAGTTTCATTAGTGCTTTGTATATTCACATGGAAACACACTTTTCTTAAAGTATCAGAATTAAAAAGTTTCTTTCAATATTACATAAATGATATCCAAAACAACAAGAAAACTGTTTTTATGTTTTAAACATGAAATTTATGTAATTTTATGTGTATAACAAGTTTTACAGGCAACGACAAAAATCATCCCATATCATCACATATATGTGTGTACTTTTTCTCAGAAACTGTTAAATATTAAGACTTCTGATTTAGTCTGAATATTAATTATACTTTAATATTTATGCTGAAGTGAGATATTTCAAATATATTGTTTAGTTTTTTCAAAATCTATGCAATGTAAAAATATCACTATGAATTTCTTGAAAAGTTTCACTTTTTCATATAATTCACATATAATTCATATTTCATATAATTCTTTTTTTCACATAAATGCTGTATGTTAAAATATCTTTTGAAAATTTTTTAAAATCTCACTTTATACACTTAGTTACAAATCAGTTAAGTTTCATTGAAATTTTATGAGCATTCTTTCATCATTTTCTGAGAAAAATGAACATAAATTTTAATAAATACACATTTTGATAATAATGCATTTTCAACATGAAATGTCACTTCATCACAAAAATAAAAAATTACAATATGTATTTGCCCCATTTTATTAAGCATTAGAATCATGTCAATATATTTTAAGTAAAATAGGAAACAAAAAAAGTTTTTAAATACTCAGAAAATGCATACATAGCATTTTTCAGTTTTTGTTTAATGAGATATTTTGTAAAAATTACATCTATTTTTTCAAAATCTGTATAAAGTATTGAAGAATTTGTTGCTGTTATGCATTACAAATATCTAAATATCCAAGTTGATCATAAATTATCATAAATATAATGTGAAAAAATTTATCTATATGGTTTTGGTATGTATTTGAGAAAACATGATTTTATACGTCATTTCGAAACTTTCACATGCTGCAAAAACTGTTCACATGCAAACATAAGTTTTTAAAACTTTTAAATTTCCAAAGTTTTTTTTAACTGGACAAATGATTTCTAAACAGCCAAAATAAAAAACTATTTTTATGTTTTTAAACATGATATTTATGTATTTGTATGTATGTAAACAGCTTCTTGCAACGACAAATGGTACTGCACATCTGAATAATCTCTAGGTACCATTTATTGAGAAACTTTGGAATATTTAAGTTTAAAAACTTGGTCTTTACAATAAAGAAACATTTAGATTTATGCTGAAGTGATATTTTTTTCAAATATATTTAGCTTTTTTTAAAATTTTTTTTTATTTATCATCATTGAATTTATTCAAATTTGTCATGAAATCTCTCTTTAGCTGAATATTTTGCAATGCTCCAAAATATCACTTCAGTATGCACAAGTATGCAAAATGTAAGATTCCAGTGTATTCACATAGAGTAAATTTAGAAGAATTTCACTATATAAACACAATTTAAAAAAACATAATTTGTAGAACATTAATTTTTATAAAAAAATCTTACCTTGAAGAAAAAAAATGTATCCTTTTGATCAATCATAATTATTATTAAAAATGAATAAAACCTACCACAT
>BMAO01022830.1:0-35449 GCA_019973975.1 Trichonephila clavata
GCTCAAAATAACGAGGATTATCACCAAATAACTTTTATGCCTCTTTAAACGTCCGACGTTAATATGCCATCATATATAAAAACAAGCCATTAAAAATAGGAATCTTTTATTTACCTTTAAAATTCTTACCGGAAAGGGATATAATAAATAAATAGCAGTGCTTTCTGAGAAACTAAATCATGTCGCTAAGGTATTAATTAACTCGTTAATCGAATTAATTATTTAGTTCCTGAAACAGTATTTTCTCTTTTTAAAATTCAATACTTTTGTAGAATTAAGTAATGATTTAAATACACTATTCCCATTCCAATTAAAGCATTAATGCTAGCAATAATTGAAGAACAGTGTTTGGGAATATCTTACCAGATTACTTCGAGGACATGATGTAAAGAATTAAGAACCTAAGCGAATGTTCTTAGCGAATGAAACGAATGAGTGTGCAGTATCCATAGAGTCCATATTACTCAACGAAGACACAATTTTGAATATAGTAATATTTAATGAGACTGAACTTGCCGTAATGCGGCCTACATTCTACAAATCAAGTTACACACTGACAATATTTACATTTTTGATACTGAGGTGCGCACAGCAGCTCCCTCGCATGGCCAATATTTCGGCACACATGATTTACATTATTTCTCAAAATTTCTTAATAGAGTATCACTAATTTAATAATATAAAATAGTGTATGATAACTTAAGACTCTACAGTTTTCATTTGCAAGGTGGATCATAAATATTTCTTAAGGCATTGAATCGAATGTACAAACTTTTAGAGTTAACTGTTTTATGACATTAAAAATTTAAGCGTCGAAATGTTTTACAGCGCTACAGTTATTTTTTTGTGTCTGTATTTAATAATTTCCATTTTCATAACACTGCTTGATTTTTGGCGATTTTACGATTTTATTAATAACTTTTGCTTATTATTTATTGTTTGGCACAAAATTCTTTAAAATGTTGAGTAGAAAAATTTCTATCCGTAATTGTTTGGAATTCTCATTAACGTAAGGGAATTAATTTTCAATTCTAGAGAATTCAAAAAATTTAAAATTTGTGTGTGTATTATAAATGAGAAACCAATTGCGCACAAAGAAATTAGGAGCAGTAATTAAAAAAATATACTATTTATAAACGAAAGTGATAAAAATTGTGAAAATATTTAAAGGCTTATAAATTTTTTCATTATTAAATAAAACTGAACATTGTGAAATATTTCTTGAACTCACAAATAAATTATAAACAAATAGTAAATGATGAAATTTTTTAAATCTCAATTATGTGTCTAATTAGGATATGTGAATTATTTTAGAATATTTAAGTTATAAACCCACTGATAAAAAGAGTTTCAGAAGTTTAAAATAGTCTTCGTTTTGTTTCATGTTGTGACATTAAACACTCACTCACACTCAAAAATCTAAACTGAAATTCAAAACGGTTTTAAGATAACTGGGGTGTGAAAATGCTACAAATTTTGCATTTCTTTTATTTTACTTTTAAAAAATAGAGGAAACTTTGCTAATTCCATAGATGCATTATTTATGAGAATTCAATAAATAGAACGCTAGAAAATGGAATTTTAAAATGGTAAACAAATGTGATGTGACTGTGATTCAGGTAAACTTTCGTGAAAATCCGTTTTGTATTTAATCAGTATTACAAAAAATGTAATTTTTCTGCATTATATGTTCAAATTTATTGAAAATTCTACATTTTTTGTGCAAAAATTACAGAAAATTTAAATTATAATTACAATATTTTAAAATTAAAATTTGTTTTTTCAAATATTAATGTGTCTAGTTTTGCATTTATAAGTACTCAGTGTACTTCGTAAATTATAAATCAAGTGGATCTAGCACAAAGTGGATCTTGAAGATTATTCTAAATTAAATACACAGCTTGTAAAATAGACATTTCATTTTTGCTAACTGCGTATCGTTAACATTTGAATGCTTATGAATAATTCTACATGATTATATAACTGCTGGTTTTACTTTAAAATAAATAAATAAATATTCATATTGCTGAGAACAAAAACAGATTATTTTGCTATAAGTTTTTTAAAAACAGAATTCCATTTAAATAAGACATCAAAAACTAACTTTTTATATTCATCAGACACATTTCCTTTGAATATTTTTATAACAATAAAAATTCTTTGTAAGGAGTAACGTAATACCGAGTAATGATGGTGTTTAAAGTGAAGTACGAAAATTCTAAAACTTTAGGACATAAAGTTTTGGATATTTTAAATGGATGAAGGTGCGAATCGTTGACAACACGTGTTGATGAACTAGGGAAAGAGTAATAAAAAAAAGACTTCTAAATGATCTCGATTTTTAAACTTGCAATTAAAAAACTGAGACAGAATGAAAAATAATCTAATTAATTATGGTATGACTTTATATTGTAATAAAAAGTACATGTTTTACAAATCATAGAAGAAAATATCTCTTTTTGCAATTTTCTCAAAATGCATTTTTTGTTGATTCCGGTACACTTTTCTCAAAATCTACTTTACCTATAGTGCTGATATTTTGTATACTATAAGATCCACACATTTTCAACTGAGCGAATGAATTTCTTTTTCAAATAAAGATTTACGAATTTTAGATATAGCACAATTTCTGCACAAAATTTAAAGGAAATTTAAATCACTAAGTTTAAAACTTTTCAAAATTTTTATAAATTTATATATTTTTTAAAATTTCAATTCATTTATTTTATAGATTGTTATGCTTGCAAAAACCCTGTAAAATGTTGTAGTTATACATGCAGTAGATTTTATGTAAAGTGTACCTAAAGGGAAGAACATGCCACGAAAATATAAAAAAAATATTGATTATTTATTGCTTCGGCAGATTTATTTGCAATTTAAAATGGAATTTTTTTTACATTAACATGCACATAAATATATAGATAATTCAACGCAAAAATTTTACTTCCGTTGCTTTTAATTCAACCAATTTAAATTTGGTTTTTAAAATATTCATTTTTCCTTCTCGCAGATGTCCCAGTTACCTTAAGGGACTCAGAAGCTAAAATAGCAAAATTTCAAAGAAGTCTATGGAATATAATAATTTAGAGAGTAAGTGAAGCCAGTGGCTGAGTGGTAGCGTATCATGCTTCCCCGTCACAGGTTCGTTATTCAAATCCCAAACTGGACAAGGTCGAATCAGCCCTTTATCCCTTCAGTGGGTCGATACATGAGTACCGAGCTGGCTTGGAAACTAAACACAGGGGATTTTCGCGTCAGACTGCTCATCTGACAGGAACATCTTCTTACGCACCTCAGAGCCCAAGGTCACGTAAACTGAGATGAACACAGTAGGCCTTGGCCCTCATGGGCTGTTGTGTCACTGAGTTTAGTTTAGAGAGTGAGTAGTTTGGATACTCATCATGCAACCGAAATGAAAATGAAGTTTGAAAATATATAGCGTTCTTATATTTTTACATTTTGAAAATAATTAAAAATGAAAAAGAAATTACAAATTTAAAAATGTGGAACAATTTGTCTTACGCTAAATACATTTCTACATATATATTAAATGAGAGAAATTATCAAAATATATTATTATGAAAACTATTTTTTTTTTGTATTTGCTATACATATTCAGGATTCCTCGTAAATCAAGTTAGCGTAAAGTGGAAGTTAGCTGCTAATGCTGCTAAGTGTTACCCTCGTCACTTGACTGCTATTCAAAATTAATAATTTCGTCACCAATAGCCCTCGTGTTGCCTTAGAGTTCTACGTTAATACTCAATCCCACTCTCAGGGTTCCTCATTGAACTAAAAGTCTGACCTAACCTTTTTGACTAAACAATTTTTATGTAGTACAGGAAAATTATTTTAAAAAAAAAAGGTTTCATCAGAGTTGGTATTTCAAGGCATTGCTTAATATGTCAGAATTCAAATATTTCTCTTCTACATAAAAGAAATTAAGTTATGTTAAACAAGACGAATAAAATCTTTTTTAACTATGTTTCTTTATCAACATTGAAAAAGGGGGGGGGAGGAGAGGTATTGTATTTTTATTCAGACTTCTCGGGGGAAAAGGAATTTCGAAATAATTTCCTTAAGCCAAAGTATGCAAATATTTTCTAAAAAGATTTTTTCATTGTATAATGGGAACTTCTTTATTTCAAAAACGTTTAAGGTTGTTAAAATTGCAACACCATGTAGAAGAGGTAATACAAACGACAAGCATGAATGGAAGAAAATGCTGAGATATATGCAAATGATTATGGTATTTAAGTGCAATAAATCGACGCTGGAGGGATAAAAGACATCTCAAGCTCTTTATAAAGAAAAATTGCGCGGTGACTTTCTAATTCGAAAATCGCGTTTAAATGTTAATTGTTTGAGAGAAGATCATATTATGCCCATACAGGAAGGAGAAACTCATAACAACTTATATCGAGATTTAATAGTGACCTTATTATCAGGAGTGAAATTTAGTGTTTCCGCAGTTGGTCGATATTTAATTACTGTTACGCAAATTTGCTAACGAGGATGTCAGGAAGACCATTCTGAATTTCGAATTATTTAAAAAAATAGGGTATAGATTGTTTTTTTCTTTCAAGCACTGTTTATAGACAGTTGTATCAAATATAATAGTTGTACAAACTGAAAAATATATCTTTCTTGTTTACTGCTCAAATGTGTTTATTACTTTAAAAAAAAATATTAAGGCTTTTTCACCAAATATTGAACATAGTGAAATAGTAAGAAAGCGCTAAAACAAAACACAAAACAAGCTCCAAATCAACAGCCACGGATGATGACTTTTGATGCATCAGTAACGCGCATGGAAGGGATGCATGGATGAATAACAGCATATACAGGCATTAATCAAAACAGGTGAAGAACCAGGAATTTTCCTGAAAGGTACAATGTCGGGATATTCTTTTGTCTATTTACAACATTGAATGCATCAGTACAGCCACATATACTTGTGTTTTGTCAAAGGCATAGGAACCAAAAAAAGTCTTTCCAAAACTTCCCACAATTCTCGATATGTCGAATAGAATAAGGTGGTACATATCCTTTACCATAGGTTCCCAACCTTTTTTGAACTGGCGTTCCCATTCCGAGTGAAAATTTCGATACCACCCCCTCCCACTCTAGAGAAATAAGAGTGTGTACATAGTATACATGGTGAAAAAACAAGAGTTAAATTTTTAAAAAATATTCTATTATCAATATAATAGATTTTTTTAATTTAATTTTTTTACCTTAACCCCAATTTTTTTACTTACGAATCTGAAATAAGTATTGCCACAAATATATTTAAATGTGTAATATTATATATTTTAGTCATAGAAAGGATATTATTGGAATTGAAACGCGCTACTGAATTTCTTTATTAAAAAGAGTGGAATAAAAGTTTTGACTTACCTGTTATAAAAAGAGGCCGGAGTTTTGATGATACGAAGTAATTCATAATAAACTACTGCTTTCAAAATAAATACATTGACAGTTTCAGCCTTTAAAGAATTACATGTTCATTCCTGGTTAACATATTTAATTATGTTTCTTGGATAGTATACGTAATGAAATGCAGTGGACAAAACATTTTTCCTATTACTCACCAGACAAAGACAACACGTGCACTATAGAAATAAAAATTTACTGTAAAATTCAATTTAATGTGTGCCTGAATGTAACGCAATCTTTTTAAGTTTTTCATCCACTTCCCGAACTATCAATATATGTGAATGTTCGTACATGTGATAGAAATTATTTAAATATATACAATCAACACATAAGGTATATATATATATATATATATATATATAAACAGTATTAAAATTTACTTTTTTAGTACATAATCAGCTTGTTTTTTAGTCTTTTTTAGACTATATTTGGTTAATCTGCCCAAGCCCTTGCGAACCATCTCAACGCCCCCTAATTTCCTCTGGGTTTTTTAATGTCTCCTGAAAGCCTCAAACGCCCACAAGGGGGCATTATCGCCCACGTTGAGAACTTATGTTCTACACAATACATCTTATATATATATAATAAATGCAATAGAATTCTCGAAACTGAAGTGCAATTTGTCATTACCATAGGCACAACACATGCATGTTCTTACTTTGTCGTGTGATGTGACAGTTTTAAACTTACCTCACTTAAAATAATTTTATTTTCTTTAAAGAATTTTCCTTACTCTGCACCGATTTTGTATGAGAAAAAATTTTAGTACATAGGAATTATACAAATTTATAGAAACCAAATGAATTTTTAAATACTGAATACAACTTATATACAATGAATTTTCGACATACCGATTTCTTCACAGATTGTGACTCTCATATTAAACAACGTCATGATGAAGCCTTGGAGATTAACTAAGGGAAATATGTTTTAGAACCAACAAAACTTTTCGCCGCCATTTATGTTTACGCATGCATCAATTCATATTTCTCAATCAAGGAACGGTTCCTTCTAACAAATGATTAAATTTCAGAAATTTTTAACTGAAGAACATTCAATGTAAGCATTTGTTATTTCAGAATTTTTGGTACCTCAAATTTCTATATAATATTGTAAATTTTATTCTCTTTTCCAATTTTGATTTTTGCTAAAATAATTTAATTTGTTTTGAATATTTTTTAATAATCAATAATACTAAACACTTTATTTAAAATTGGAAATAGAAACAAATACATAGGTATTTATTCAGGGATAAGAAAGTAAAACACACGTATTGTTAAATGGTCAAATATTCGAATCTATTGTTTATTTTATTCAGTCTAAATAAATGTATAATAAAAAAAGAGGATTTACTATCTTATAACAAATGACCCTCAGATGGATATTTTTAAAAATACCTGGACCACACGAGAACATTAATTTAAAAATTCCAAACTAAATTACCCGTGGAAAAGTGTAGAAGAATAAGTGTTTTAAAATACAAATTGATTATTTTTCACAAGTTGCATTTTACATAGGTTTTGTCGAAAGCAATTCGTTAAAACTTTTTGGTCATTTTTTTTATTTATTCATATTTGGTTACCACAAGCAAGTTGTCCTTTTTCTTATTACATGAAATTCTTTGACTAAATTTGGTGTTATAATATAAATAATAAAAACAAAAGTGTGTAAAGCAAAACAAAAATTTCTAAGTATAAAACAGAACTAGAAAGCTACTTAATGCTTCAGCTATTTCTGAGTAGTTATTATACTAAGCAAATTCCATAAATTATCTATTTCTTAAAACTTAAAACAAGTCTTTCTCATGTTTCAGTAACCTTATTAATTTAGTTTTTCTTACACTAAACTTACTATTTTATAGAGAGAAAAAACCCGAGCAAACTCTAAAATAAAATTTAATCAAGAGTTGAAATTTATTAAATAACTTTAGAAATTATTAAAAAATTTCTTAATTTAACTTATTATAAGGTTACCTTGTTTTCAAATTCTAATTATCTAATCAGATCCAGTCAATATTTAGCATTATTATTACTAATTTATTGAGAATTTTTAGTTTTTTTAATACAGTTTATATTACCTGCTAATATTCCTTAAGCTTATGTTTCTTACATTTCAATATAAGTTAAATGATTCAAGATTACAAACATCATTATAATAATTATACATTTATGAAAATCTCAAATTAATAACTTATTTGAGTGTGAATTATCTTTGAGTTTTTCCTTTAAATATAAAATATTTGGAAATTTTTCGGATACTGCAATTTTCAGAAAATGTACGAACATTTTAGAAGAAAATATTTTTTCACTTTATTAAATTTCGAATTGAACTTAGAACTTGGAATGTAGTCTTAAAACCAGGAATGAGTGGGAGAATGCTGGATCCAAGGTATCTTTAAAACAACCCATTCAGAAAAGATTTGAATATACTAGCATATGTTTTTCTTAATATTTGTATAAATAAATAAAAATATTAGGATAAAATATGTTATTATCATGAGAACTCTGAAGTACGTATAAAAATATCAAATAATTTAAGATTTAAGACTGTGGAATTTTTAAGTTAAGTTTGTTTACAAATCAAATGTAATGGATTGGATTCTGCTATAACATTTTTTGAACACGTAACATAATATTTTAAATTTAAAAAAGGATTTCACAGACTAAAAATATGAAACTCAAAACTTACGAACGCAGGAATAAAACATTATATGTGATGTATACATACATATACAAGGTGGGACACACACAAAAAAGCGAGACTAAGTGTGTAGCTTAAAAAACGAGGAGAGTTGGCAACAACAGTTTTGGTGACGTCATCCCACACACCTCCTCTATTCATTTGCCAGTTGGGAGTACTGCGTCATTGAGTGAACACGTGAAACTACATTCTGCCGGGAAAATGTCGAATCAACGGCAAGTTTCTTGTGAAACATGAAATCAACCATGAAAACATTTCAAATATTAATCGATGTTTATAGAGATGAAACTTTGTCTAGTACACATGTGTTTGAATGGTATAAGACAGGGTCGGCAATCCGTGGCAAGCGTGCCACATGTGGCACATGTGGCACATGGTGCAATCCTCAGAGGCACTATGCATTTCTCTACAAATTTGTCAACATTTGAATGGATAGAAGTTGATAAATTTGTGATGGACCTTATTTGACAAAGATCTTTAGATTTGAGGACATTTATGGAATGAAGAAAAAATCTGAAAGATAACTCCAAAGATAAATTTGCAGCTATTCTGTAAATTATTGAATGCCTTTGCTGGAGAAATTTAACCCATTTTATTCCACTGTCCTATTTAGGGGACAGCTAAAAATTTCATGTAGAAATCATTATTTGCATGTTGCTAATACTTTGACAGTTTAAACAAGTAGGGACATGTAGTAGCTTCTTCCAGCGTGAGTTATGTGTCTCACCCCTTCCACTTTAATCTGGAAATTTTGCTTATTCGTCGTATTTGTGGGCGCAGTTTGTATCATCTCTTTGGGGTTGCAGAATCCTTTTGCAATTTACTTTGGACACTTGTCTGGGAAATTTGTATTTGATAGTACTTTTTTCTAATGATCCCGGTGGTTCATTAGAGCGATATTGTTCTTCGGTAAGTTTTTGTAAATTATTTTTAGGTGTCCTCTTATTGGTTAATGAGACGATACGCATGCAATTGACGCGTTATTTCTCTCTTTATAACGAAAAGTGAAAAATATAATAATTTCACTTCTAGTTTTCACCCCTGCCTCGTTATGTCAGTGCAAAGGTTTTTAAAGTTAGAGGAAGCATTCGACTCATTAAATAGTTTTGATTCAAATGAGAGCGATGTCAAAATTGCTGTGTTACCACCAGATGCTAGTGAACTAACTAACTGGTGAAGATAAATGGGATGAGAACGAAGTAAATACTGGTGAGATTACTGTAGATGTTCCTGGGACTTTGGAATTTAAAAGGGGTGATTGTTTCCAGCCTGAACCTCCCACAAGCTGTAGTATTTCGATAACTAAGAGCAGAAAAAAGAGCTGAAAGACATCAGTTATTTTGGATAATGAATAAATCACCACATTATACAAAATGGGAAACATAGGCTTACTCAACGGCAAGTGACTTGCTCAAGCAGATGGAAACTGCATTAAAGATAAAACTCCATCAGAGCTTTCGGAACAGTTTTATTCCAGCGACGCCTACAATCTCATTGTAAAAGAACTGTGCGATATGCAGTAGATGCAAAAAACGAACACGATTTCTTGACAACCACAGACAAAGTACGAGTTTTTATTGAAATTTTGCTTTTAGCTGGTTATCATTCAAATACCTGTGAACGTGATTATTGGTCAGATGTTGAAGATCACCCAGGTGAAAAGTGCCATGTCACGAAAGGCTTCCAAAAGTTAAAATCTTATTTACACTTTGTGGACAATGGAATTGTAAGTCAGCATGCCCAGGATAAATCCTTCAAAATAAAGCCTTTGTTTGCCGTTCTCAAGGATAATTTTATGAAAATCGGACATTTCTCTGCAAGTATAAGAATTGATGATATGGTCATCAGGTATTACGGTAGGAATAGTGTGAAGCAGTTTATCCGAGGCAAGCCTCGGATAAAGTTTTGGATATAAACGTTGGGCTCTCTGTGGAAGCAAAGAGTATTCTACTGTCAATAATTATGTCTTAAGCCTAAACTTCGAATTGTGGAATAGTCAAGCTTACCTCCATTCTTATCGGCCGAGAGGATTTTAAGAGTTCTTTGCTTCATCTAGCTCATCGAAAATTTATCATATTTAAATTATATTATTAATTCATATATGGGGCTCAAAGAAGGAAAACCAGAAGTAGATAACGAGCTCAAGAAATCCGTAGAATACAAGTAGCAGCTTTATTGTCAAGTAACTAATAACACAAAGTTTTCTTGAGATACAAAGTCCGTTGCGACTCAACTGCAACGGAGAAATAGAAATAATTAATTAAAATAATTCAAGTCCTGAAAGCTCGAGGCGAGGATTCGCGACATCTACAATTTTTCTCTCTATTGCGGTAAAGAATTTGATGAAAGAAATGATACTCCTCTTCTTATTCGGGTTGGGACGAAACTAACAGAGAATTTTGAGAATCCTTCAAGTTGCACTTTATATTTTGATAACTTTTTTACTGGCTTTGATCTCTTGAAAAGTCTTGTTGAACAGGGTTTTCGAGCTACAGGAGCCATACGAGGAAATAGGAAAAACCACGAATGACCTTTAGAAGAATCTAAGTATATGAAGAAGAAAAAAAGAGGCACGTCTGGTTTTGCATTTCACTCGAACTCTGATAGTTTCCTCGTGAGATGAAATGGCAATAGCTCATTTCATCGCCCTGTAACTGTCACTGTAGCTACACATTTCAGCACTTTAAAAAGCCATTCTTTGATGTGAAGAGGTGAGTAAGAGGACAGAAATATATAATTAACGTGAAAGTGTGAAATCTGATAAATTCTTATAACAATCATATGGGTGATGTGGATCACCACGACTGGCTGGCCGGACTTTATTCTATTCAAATTCGTAGAAAAAAGGGGTACTGATCACTTTTTATAAGTTTACTGGATATGGCTATGGTAAACGCCTGAATAATCCTCAAAACTTTCAACAAAGATGAAGACTTAAACTTGAAGATGTTTCAAAGAGCTGTAACAACAGTCTATTTTTAAAAAACTGTGATAAGAACGAGAGGTAGACCCGTACCTTTTTATGGAAAATATAGCATCCTTAAATATAGTGTTGGTCATTTTTGCTAAAGCAAGAGGAGGAGTAGGGTAAGCGAAAGTAAGGAAAAACGAAATGTCTATTTTACAAGCTGTGTATTTAATTTAGAATAATCCTTAAGAGCCGCTTTGTAATATATCCATTTGATTTATTTTATCTTAGAACTACACTGAGTATTTATAAATGCAAAACTAGACATAATTAACATTTAAAAGAATAACTTTTTAAAAAAAAATTTGTGACTAATCATTTAAATTTTCCGTAATCTTTGCACAAAAAACGTAGAATTTTCAATAAATTTGAGCATGTAATATAGAAAAATTACATTCTTTGAATAGAAAAATTAGTTTTTTGTAATACTGATTAAATACAATACGGATTTTGAAGAAAGTATAACTGAATCACAATTACATCACATTTGCTTACAATTTTAAAATTGCATTTTCTAGCGTTCTATTTAACGAATTATCATAAATAATGCATCTATAGATGCGGCAAAGTGCCCTCTATTTTTAATTGTAAAATTAAGAAAATGCAAAAAATTTGAAGTACTTTCACGTCCCATTTACCTTAAAGATAATATATGTACAATTTATTTTTGTTGAAGATATAAACATATTTTGCAATGTTTATTTTTATGTTAAGAAATATCTTTAAATGATGCAAAATTAGTATATATAAATCTGTAAATGCCTACATTATTAACCTATATTCTTTAACTTTGTATGCATTATTGCGGGAAACGCAAAGGTTTCAAAAATGTTCTACTGTGTGGCTCACTGAATCATATTGGTAGAAACTTTGGCACGCCAAAGCTAAAAGGTTGCTAACCCCTGGTATAAGAGAGGGAAGGGTCAGTGTGGAAGATGAACCTTCTGAGCGCCCAAGGTCAGTGATTACAGACCAAAACATAGCCAAAATCCGTGATATAAGTGGGTTCCTACTCACATCAATGGTCAGACTGTTAATCGACATTTCTAGATTGAAGTACTAAAAAGACTTCGTGAAAAAATTAGAAAAAAAGACCAAAATTGTGTTGATGGGTAGCTGTTGCACCAAGACAATGCTTCCTCTCACATGGCCCCATCTGTCAAGCAATTTCTGACCAGCTAAAAAATTTCTATGATGGGGCATCCTCCTTATTCACCTGATTTGGCCTTATAAGACTTTTTTTATTTCTTACATTTAAATCTTTCTTAAAGGGAACCCATTTTACCTCAGTTGAAAAGGTTCAGGCAAAAACGAATAATCTCTAAAAGGCACTTCCAAAAATCTTCTTCCAGAGCTTGTACCAGCAGTAGCAACACCGAATGCATAAGTGTGTTAATGCTGAAGGGAACTACTTGGAAGGTAATAATGTCACGGAGAACTGATTCTGTAAGTACAATGATTTATTGGACCTTTCTCGTTTTTTGTGTCACACCTTGTATATACATATTATTGCCTTATGACTATAATCTATATAATGTAATAATTAAATTTCGATCACAATGTATAAATAGATGTGTATTTCATGGAATAAATACGCTTTTCGTTGAAGAAAGTAAATAAAAGAGTCAATGATAGTATGAATCAGAACAAAGATAGATAAAAAGAAAATTTTTCGTTTTCTTAAATCTTGATTCATAAAATCACATTGCAATCTTTGAAATATATGTAAATATTAAACAGAAAAATTGCACGATTTATAAAAGTGAAAACAAATTATAAATATATGAATTTCTTACTATAAACCTATTATACATTTTACCTACTATATATATATATATATATATATATCCCTTTTAAATAATGTAAATTAATGTCTGTAATTTACATTAGTAAATACATAACTATTCCATGGACATTAACAAGAGAGATCAATGTCACTTTTAGGCTATTAACATTTTCAAAACATTCCCACTTACCTTTCTACTAACATTCGCAGATATTTTGCTGTCTTCGACAGCAATTCTTTTCAAATCCTATCTCATCTACCAACTACAGTTGCATTAAAATAGAAATTATCAGTTGCTTCTGTATCAAGGCTCTTTCAGAAGGAAAAATCTTCATATAAAATAAAGTCATAAAGTAGCATCTGAGGGTACTTAAGGGAAAACTACCATGAAAACCTACTGCAATGCAAATATTGACCTTAGAATAAACGAGTAGCTTAAATTTCTAAGCTTAAAAGTTAAATTCTACACATTCGTTAAAGGAAACTATTTCTTTTTTGAAGAATATAATTTTAAATATGTAATAATTATATTATTGATTAAAACTTTATGAATTCAAGAGGAGATAGTGTGAAATAGAAATATGAAATACAAATACAAAACGAAATTACCGTATTTATTCGAATATCAACCGCGCTTTTTTCCAGTGTTAATGCTACTGAAAATCGGGGTGCTGCTCAGAATCGAACGTGGCAAAATTCGTTGAATGATAGAAATTGAGCATGATATATTGATGGTTAGAACAGTTACAAGTCCATGTTTTTGATTAAAAGATTATAATGCTGGAAAAATAAATTAGTTGTTCACTTCTTATTGGTTTTTAACATATATACACTGCTGGGCACCGAAAATGCTACACCAAGAAAGACAAGAGATAGCACAACAAAATTTATTTTGTACATAACAGGTTGACCAATTATCAAACGATTAAATTTATAGTCTTTTGTGAAGTGTGCTTCCTGCCAGAATCAGTTGCCAGAGTAGCCACCATTGTTGGAGATCACCGCTGCCACACGTCTCAGCATTCATTCAAAGAGAGTTTGGATGTGTTCTTGGGGTACAGCAGAACTATCAGCTTCCACACATTGCTAAAGTTGATCTGGTGGGGCAGTTGGGGGTGTAATCTGGGTCAATCGTTGAGCAATCATGGACGACATGTTTTCTATCGGCGAAAGATCCGGAGAGCAAGTCGATCAGGGAAGCAATTTAATCTGGTGATTAATGAAGAACCTTTGGACAATGCGTGCTACGTGTGATCGCGCATTATCCTGTTGAAATATGGCTGTGGCCAAGCCCTGAAGATAAAGAAGGACAACTGGCTCGAACACCTCGGAGATGTAGCGCTGGCTGTTTAAAGTACCGGCAATGCGTACTAAAGGAGTGCGAGAGTGATATCCAATACCGCCCCATACCATAATACCCGGTGCAGGACCAATGCGGTGGTGCATAACGCAGCTGTTCAGCATCCTCTCTCCACGGTGTCTCCAGACTAGAATCCGACCATCGTGGTGTTGCAGACATATGCTTGACTCGTCAGTAAAAACAACTTCATTCCATTCTGCCGCTCACGTCCTTCTTTCATCGCACCATTGGCGGTGGAGACGTCTGTGGTTCTGCGTCAAGGGTAGACCAAGCAATGGACGTCTTGCGGACAGATCACTCTGCTGTAAACGGCGTCGAATGGTACGCGCAGACACTGAATGATGCGTTACAGTCTCAATGTGCTGTGCTGTGCTGTGGTTTATGATGTGCCTGAGCGATCCGTCACTGCCATGCGCACAATTCGCCTGTCCTCACGTGAAGTGGTGCACTGAGGTGGATGCGATCGACCACGTCGGTCCGTCGTATCCTCCTGCATCCAACGGTCACATATTCGCATTACAGTTGTTTAGTTTCGTCCAACACGATTACCAATTTCCCTAAAAGATAATCCACAATCTCGGTAGGCCAATATCCTTCCTCTGTCGAACTCGGATACTTGATCAAAAGCTGATCGCGGTTTTCTACGACACATAACTGATCATTTTTTGAAAAAAAACCATTAGAAAAATACAATTGCCGAACTTGAAATCGTCGAAATCTCCAAGCCTTAAATAGCACTTTGAGGTGGCGCCACAGGCGTGCGTGATGTGTGTCTGCGCTGAAATTCTAATCATTTGCATATATCACCTCCGCTAATGCATGTTGTAAATTTCATGTTATTTGCGTGCTTCCTTCAGGGTGTTGCATTTACGGTATCCAGCAGTGTATATTTTTAATTTCGTAAATTTCGAATTTTGAAAGACCTTGCACCATTTATTTTTTCACAAAAATGTGTTGAGAATTTGTGACTAAGAACAGATGACGTCTTAGATTCAAATAAATATAATAATAAAAAAAATCTTATTTTATACACAAAATTTTCTTTCAATGAATATTGAATTGAAATACTGAGGTATTGTATGTTTTGCAAAACAGGAAAATGTCATTTTTGTGTACGTTTATTATAAAACAAGTCAAGTCTTTTAATAAGGAATGCCATTTAAAACTGAATTCTCACATAATATTTATCAGTTTAATTTCTTACATCTAGCCTTGGTTATTAAAAGATATCGCTCATAAAAAGTTTAATTTATGATTTTTCTAATATCGTTGCAGTAGAATCGGATACCTAATTCACACAACCTACTTCTTTTCCAACATTCGAGGCTTACAGAAAATCATTTTCACTTCTGATCCTCTTCTTCGGTTAGGGATAATTGCTCTGACTTATCTTGAAGTAATCAAGCCGAGTTTTTCTTGATTGGATTTGGAAATATTTGCCGGATGGCTATAATGCAGTTAGTAATTTGCGGGAGTGGATTTCGATAAAAATTGAATTAATATTGCCCTAGGTAAAAGATTCAAGAAAATATATTTCAAAATAAGTCTTTTCCAAAAAGCTTTTATTGAATCACAGATACATAAAATTTTATTTGCTTATAAATTGCGATGGTGTAAGTTCTAGAAATCTCTCTTATGATATTTTATTTAATACTCCAATCAAAAGGAATAAAGTTTATGTAATTATTGACATTTTTAATTATTCTCAAATTCTTATTCGTTAATTCTACGTCTTTTTTTGAAGCTTTAGTTCACTGGCGTGTGTGTATGTGTGTCTTTTTCTATAATTTTGTATTTCAATACCACTAATCAAAGAACAGGTATTTTTTATATATTAGAAATGAATATTATGAGAAAATTAAAATAGAACCATAAAGCTTTTATTTTACTAAAACTATGTAATGTTTTTAAATACAATAAAAGAAAATTGAAACAATTTTCAGTTCCTTTAAAAATAGATATTTGTTTTCTAATTCCCTAATTAAATTTAAATATAGTTCTTTGTCAGAAAGTGTATAAATTATAACTCAAATATGACTTTAGAAACTTGTAGAGCATTTAAAATTCTATATAACTTTTCTAGTAATTTTAACGCGAATAAAGATTTTTAGTTTGTGAGTCATTGTATTTTTAGGTAAAAAAATATCCGTATTTCATTGTTTCGTTTTACCTTATCTTTTTTTAAAAAAAAAATAATGGAATTCAGTAAATTATCACTTTGAAAACTTCAACTTACAAAAAAAAAAAATGTAATACATCATAATTGATCAATACACATACATTCTCAAGTAATTTTATTTATATTTTAAGTTTGCTTTTCAACATTATTGTTTTTTTGTATCAAAGTATTTGAAATAATCAATGTCTTTCCTAATTTTCTAAAAAGCATCTAATAAATTTTATAAATCTTTTAAATTTTACTCCCTTAAAAATAATAATGAGAAAACGTAAGGAAAAAAACTAATGAAAAACAAATTGCGATACTTCCGGTTTTATAAAAATAAATGTAGCGTTTTCCTTAATGCTCTAAAAAAAACAGAATTTTAGCACTAAAATTTGAACGTATATTTTCAAAGATAATTCAGAAAATATGGTATTTTTATCTTTAAAGATATTCTGATAATTTTATTTAAAATATAATACGAGTTTTGAAATTACGAATAATTTTGTTGAAAAGTAATTATATTGTTTAATCTCCTAGCATTGAAGCTATTGTGCATTATTGTTTAAAATTTATTTTTTTCTCATTTCATTTAACACAAAAACTTAAATATTTCATATTTTGTTTTAAAGAAAAAAGACTCACACGTAAAATACTTTGACATTTACCGAGATATTTAAGAAAAGGAATTCTTCAAGAATATCGGTAGTTAATTCAAACAATATCTTTCAATGTTTATTCAATTGTTTAAAAAATGTAAGTTATTAAGATTTTATCTTCGTTGCTGTTTATTAAGGCAAAAGTAAATAAATAAAGAATTAAAATGAAAACTCCACAGATGACAAAAAATCAGTCGAAAGCAGCTCATGCATTTATTTATGAGTTGAATCCAGTTTGCCAAGATAAATAAGAGTATTTCTCGTAATTTTAAAAGATAAACCTAAACAACTTTTTATTTCGTCAAGAAAATAATCATCCTTTTTATGTAACTGAACAACTTTTCTAACATATTTCAGAAATTAGATATGAGGTACTTTATCTTATCCGAATACATTCTATTTAATACTTATTTGCGCCAACTCAACGTGAAAAAAAATGAATCAGTATAAAGAACTCGTCATTTCCTATTTATACATTTATTTAACGTGAAATATTTTGAAAAATAATAATTCTGGTTATTCAGAAAATAATAATAAGAAAAGCTAAAGAAAATAATAATAAGAGCTTTAATCTTAAGTTTCGCATACAGCCTGGAGATGAGAAACCTTTTAGTCGCCATTTAATATCGAAGTTGTGAGCGAAGAGTCTATTATACCATATCGTGTTAAGTCTTGCAGAAGAAACTGAAATCCAAGATCACTGAGTGTAAGCGATTTTAAGACTGAATCGTTACATAGAAACCGTTATGGGTCTTATATGGAGTGTTTACATCGCAAACTGCAATTTTTATGATCCTATTGCCAATAAATTCTCCTGAATGCTATTTGAGTAAGTTGAATGTGAAAAGTGCATGGGGTTATATAAGGGTTGAATCTTATCTCGAATAAAATTTCATTTTAGAAAAATGAAATGGTAAAGTGGATTTTGCTTTTGAGTCAGTTGATATATTTTGGTTGTAAACATTATTACAAGTAATTTTTTTACGTAAGATTCTGTGACTCTTTGGAAGGGGAAAAATACTTGCGACTTTTCAGTCATTCGAATCAAATATAACTTTTGAATATTTTTATTAAAAATCAAGATTTTTGAAAATCTATTAAGTCCTATTTATTGTTTCTTCCGTAATGTTTTATGACATGAAAATAAATGCTTACACATCGTGGCATTTTGTGCACTTTTTATCTTTAATTCTATTTATTGCTCTTAATTATAAATATAATTGCTGTGTATAAAACCTTTATTTATCATTTACTAAAAGAAATTTAATATCGTCTAGCTTACGAAACCATTTTTTGAAGAAATAAGGCAAATATACTTCAATATTTTAGTAAAAATTAAAGTTGGTTGTGTGTATCAGATATAATCCATACCAATAAAAATAATTTTCGTTTTAAAATATCGATGGATCGGTTATTTAAAAAGAGTTATTTACATGTAATCGTAAATTAACTAAAGTGAAGAAAGAGTGTGTGTGTGAGTGAGCTATATTAACACTGCAATAAAAAGCAAAACGAGGGCTATTGGCGATTAACATCGTAATTTTGATCCTCAGCCAAGTGACGTCACTTGAGCTGGCACCCTTTCTTCTATGTACCACACCGACGGAGGACATTGAACATCGACAGATTTACACGGTGGGTCTTATTGGTCTTCCAAGGACTTAAGTAATACTTTGTATAATGTGTATGTAATCTTACTCACAATCCATCAAGAAATAAAATAATGTTAAATGCAAGAAAGTATTTTAAAACTAATAAAAATACAATTATAATACAATGTTCGATTTACAATAAATTATTATCTACCGGAGATCCAGAAACAAATTTAGACATAATATAGAATAAATGAACTTAAGCAAAAAAATTACATTTCAGCTTTAAGATTTTAACTGATAACAATTTATTGGGAGGCTCCATGTACCTATCTTACAATACAATTTAAATGAAATAAACCACATATTGTATACTCATTTTTCGTATCCTCTATGCAATTTAATAATTGGTAATTACATGCTCATGAAAGATAACTTTTACCGAATAAACTCAAAAAATTTAAAGTCAATACCTTGAGAAGTACTAATAAAGAGAAATGTAATGTGTGGTTCGAGAGAATTGTAATTATAAGAGTTACCAATCATAAGAAGTGAGAAAATTTTGATCTTCATTAAAAAGGTAACTTGAGTATATAGTGCAAAAATTTTTTGACTTGAACATTTAAGGAAAATATCGCTTATATTTAAACACTATTTATGTATCAACTTTATCGTAGCAATTGGAGACGAAGTGATTCCACGTTTTTTGTTATTCTTTACATTTGTTTCATTTTGATGTGATTCATATTAAAATAATTATCTCAATAATAATTATTAGTATGTGGTTGTTTATATTTTTCTTAATTGGGGTACTTCTGTATAAACTTGAAAACGTTTTGCATGGTAAAATTTGTTATCTTTATTTTAGATCTACAATAAAAATAGGATTATTCAAAGCAGCTATCCAAATATAAAGGATTTAGCATGCGAGGGACTTTAAAATGCCTTTTATAACAAATTCTCTCTGAGAAAATCACGAGATCAAGGATCATTATTTAATCATATAGTCTAAATTATTGTACAAGAATTTGCTCCAACGGCATATAAACGTTTTGAAATTCTGACAAAGAAAAATATAGGTTACAATGTCGTGCAGCCACAGAGAAATATCTTGAAGAGCTTCGGCATCATTTATGAAATCTTGACAGCCTATTTAATTTTTCAACGGTCTGAAGAGAAAAGTCACTTGTCGCAGGATCGCTGTAGGGAGTGTGCTCCAGTAAATCCCATCAGAATTTCTATACCAAAACCTCGGATAACTATGCTGCATATAGATTTGCTGTGCAACAACAACGCGCCAGTCGAAAGCTGTTCAGATTGCTTCATGGCACTTCTAACTGATAGCTTTCATGGTCATTCTACTGGAAAGGAAACCCAACAAACAATGCATTCTGGTAGTTCTAAAGGCTGCAATAACTAATTTATTCTTGGATGACATTGCTTTGAATTTCGTATGAGGAAGAGAAGATGGTTTTTTTCCATCTTCTCTTCCTCATAAGAAATTCAAAGCAACTTCATCACATAACACCAGAAAAGCAAGTATCATTATAGATACTTGCTTTTCAGGTGTTATGTGATACACCGAATATTTTGTCTTTTATAACGATACTGTGCAAGAATGAAAAGTGTTTTCCTGAAGCCGCATTGGTGGAACAAATCCATTCACATTACTAATCCTTGTCTGTGATTTGGCATAGTATATAATTAGAACACAACTTTAAAGTAGTTCAATTACTCAAGTACGATGTTTGGTACACTGTAATCAAGGACTCGAATGCAGTTCATTGTGTTGAGAACTTGTGTAGTCTGTCTCAGATGAATACGGTAATCAGTTTGAATCAAATTTACGACATGATGCACCTTGTTATTAGTATGCTTCAATAACCTTACCTTTGCTGGCTTCCACATCTGTTCAGTTTGTATCGAAACTAATGTACGAAAATCGCATCTGTTTTCGTAACATTGCACTCTATTTGTACAGTTCTAACAGCTGCTGATGAATTTTTGATAGGGAGGATTTTTTACATGTAAAAACCTTATCATTATTTTTTTATTTAATTGCTTATCACGTTTCCTTTTATGCCTCCTTTTCTGTTTGAGAGTTTTGCATGGCATGTATGCCCAGCTCCGTCTATGGTAGATGTTTTAACGTAGTCATCGTTTCATGTACCTAGATAGGAAATTTGTGCACTCCCTAAGGAGTTATCGGTATCTTACTTTCTGAAAAACACTCGTTTTTATATTTGTGGTTATGCATTTTATTAAAAATATCTCAATATCTTTCAATTGTTTTTGGGAGCTTTTTTACATGTTGTTCCTTTTCCCTCGAATTATTGATCTTAAAGAAACAGTCTATTTTTCTGACATTTTACACATGTGTGGCACAAGATTATGAGTATTTCTATTAAGCATTATCAAAGTCCCAATATTCTTTTTTTTCGGGGGGGGGGGTCATAAGAAAAGATAAAGGTATACTTAAGCACTTATAATACTGTAAAAAATAGAAAACATAATTGTTTAAGTATTTTTTTCAATACAAGAGAAGCCTTTTAGATAAAAAAAAGAGGCGCTAATAACAAGTGAGAAAGCAAATTAGACTATTATAATAAATAGTCGATCATCATATAATTCCTTGATTGCTGTCTTAAGTATCAAAAAATTAAAATAAATGATAAAGTTATTCTAAATATCGTACACAACAATATTTGCTTGTTATATATTAGGTTTTGTAATTTGAAATGAAATATTATGATAATTATTAATATATTAATAAAAATTGTAACTAAAATCAATTTGAGTTATTTTTTTGAAATTCAAATAAGCATTTTATTATTAAAAATATGTATTATTCAACAATGTTTTCTATCCCGCTTCTGATTCCTTTAATATATTAAAGTAATGCATGGTATTTTTGCACTACATGGAATCTTGCATTGTTATAGAAAATGACTGATCGATGTTTGTTGATTATTTGGATAGTATTCCATATTTTCTCAATTTTATGGCAATAGTATTTGCAGTTATTGTTTATCGTGACCTTCAATCGATAGTTAAATATATCCCTTGTGATCCAACATACTGTTTCTGTAACTGTAATCCACAATCACCACGATTAATCCACTTTCTCAATGGATTTCTCTTGCCATAATTAATCCATATTTACTCTCAAGTTATTTTTAGAGAGATCATTTTGTTGCTCAACATAAAACAAATTAAAAAACTCAGTTCTTTTGCTGTACTCTTTCGATATAATCACTCGGTTCATGCGAAACTTATTCACTGAGTTCATAAAACTTTTCCAAGTTTTTTAGATGTTTACTGAGGGTCTTCCAAAGAATTTCAAATTCTTCTGCGAAAGATAACAATGTCGAGAGGATTCAGTTTCTACCAACTGGCAAGTATTGACATCGTCAAATAGGACAGATGGTATCTTACGATCCTTATTAATTTTTTCCCAAGAACAAAACTTTTCGAATGCACAGTTTGTTGACGATATTATCACCAAAAATTGTGTTGTTACTATTATCTATTTTGGACGCATACCATGATATAACAGTTAACTCATTTGCCTATACTTGTAGATCATTTGCCATTTGTTAGATATATATACAAATATATCCAAAAAAATTACACTAACAAAACATGATGACATAGAGAACCGTTAATCCTTTAAAGAGGCACAACCTACATAAATTTTAAATTTTACACACACACACACACAACAAAAAAAAAAAAAAAAAAAAAAAAAAAAAAAAAACATACACCTAGCCATTTTAGCAATTAGCGTACGAATGATAATACGTCCGACTTTTCATATTATTTTATCTAATATTTAAATCTTCTTTCTTTCTGTATATATAAATGTAAGCCTAAACAAAATTATATTTCTAATCTAATAGTTATTCTCCCATATTCTCGTTTAAAAATAAACAGCTAATGCTTTCTCAGAAAAAACCATTCAGCCTTCAGTTCCCACGTATTACTCTCAATTCGAAAGCTGGGTTAAAAACGGTGATTTAGCAGCTGTTAAATAAGTATACAATCCAATTAGAAATCGACACAATTGACGTTGGTTTGCCACGCACTAAAGATGTCGAAAGCCATTTTAATGAAGGAATAAAAAACTGATTTATGAAAAGTCTTAATGCGTATGTCTTTATGAATAAAAATAAATAGTTTTACTTGTTATTAGTATTAGAAATATTTAAGAGATTCAACATATTTAATATGAAGACCTTTTGATCTCAAGACCCTTAAAGTAATTGCTTATCTAAACTAATTTTAATCTCGCATTTCACTTAGGGGCAATTTTCGAATTTTGAGTATAAAAAGTTATCGTGCATTTAAATATTAAATATTTTTATAAGAAACTAATTCATATTTTAGTGAGAGAAATAAGACATCGAAACTATATTGAAAAGTTTTTCTTTAATTTCATACATTTTTTCATGCTTAATATCGTATAATAATTTAATATTTATCGGAAAATAAGGTTTCTCGTAAATTGGTATAAATCTAAAAAAAAATATCAAACACACATTAATACTTGAATGTCAAAGAGATAACAGTGTATATAAATATAGATAGAGTTGTATAAATATTTATATTAGTGTTGTATAAATATTTATATTGCATGATACATAAAGAAAAAAAGAAATATTTTTAAGCATATATAAAGAGAGAGTTACCGTAACTTGAAATCAAAAACAATATATGTATGTGTGTTTTATAGATACGCTATGAACTAAATATTTTATGTATATATTTGATTGAATCAAATATCTCCTCTCTGTATATATATATATATATATATATATATATATATATATATATAATATATATATATATATAAGAAAAACTAATATATATTAGTTTTCTTATAAAAGTAAATTATTAGTGTTCAGTGATAATTATTTCCATCTTTAAAACTTCTGTACTTATTTTTAAAAAAAAAATGTTTATTTTATATTCCAAACTTCTAATTTATATATATATATATTGCCTGATGAAGTGAAGTTGTGTTAAATTCTTGAATTTCAATAAAAACCTATATTTTTCAACTATTTATTTAGTTAAAAATCAATAAAAACATTGGTAAAACTAAATAAACTTTATAAGAAAAGTATTTTTTTAATGAGATCATTCTTACCATCTTAAGTTACGCCCTATGTAACGTGATGAATCTAAGGTTCCGGCTTCTTTTACTGAGCAGTCGATGCATTGGGTATTTGGTCTAATCTGGTAATAATCTAGGGGTTGACTTTTGCATCTCCAGTCTCGCAGTTGCTATCCTTAAGCTGCTTGTCTACCTTCGTTTCGCCATAATTGATGAATCTAAATTCTTAGTGATATATTGGTAATCAATAAATAACCTAGCATCTAATGAAAATGTATGTTCATTAATAGCATTTTACGTGTCTTTTTTGGGATTAAATTCATCAGATGTTGAAATTTTTTATTGTTTAAGTTAGATTAATTTAAGCAACTATACAATTTAAACATCTTAACTGCCTTTGGCATGAATATGCGTCTTCCTCCGCTACTGTGTTTCTACTGTCCTATATATATATATATATATCCGTCTTTCTGAAATACGATCTCTTTTTTTAAGCTGCTATCAGTAAACTATTCCAAAAGTTTTCGAATGCAATAAAATGACATTGACAGTGTTTGGGAAGCACTTATATACTTCAGAGAAGGATTTGCTTTATTTATGCCCTCCCCCCATACACCTTTTTCGCGCCCCTGTGCTGAAAATAGTGACGCTGGGGAGCGAATCGTGTAAATTTTAATTTGCAGTTAAAGGTTAATAATTATTGATAAAAGAAGAAACTATTTAGAGCTTTTAATTTAATTTGAATTTGAAAATAATGTATTTCGTCTTTATCATAATATGATCATGATACAGGTAATTGCTCTCACCTAAAATATTATTAACAACTTAACTATATTACCGTATATTCAGGCGTATGACGCACACAGATTTTACAAAGAAATTTGAAATGTACATGTGCAATGGTCATATCTTTTGTCTAGAAATAGTCTGCGAGAAATTAAATCATGGAATGAAATTACACCTGACATATTTGAAAAATCATTTAAAAGAATACAATATATGTAACAATCTACATGGAATAGAGAATAATTATTAATTTATGGATCAGAGTTTCAGTAAGAGTGGGAAACGAAATTAATGGTGTGCATGAAGATACAACGGAAGATGGCTATTATATTTTTTCATGTCTATCCAATAATAAAAAATCATAAGGTACGCCATTTCTTTTAAATAAACCGGTATTTAGATATGGGTAGGAATGTAGTTTTTTATGTGTTCATCTTTTCTTTGTTTTTAAATTCATCATTTTTATATCCGGTGTATAACACGTACCTGTAAATTTCGATCTTATTTTTTGTGTTAAAAGTGCGCCGCATTATACTGTATTTACTTTTAAAGATCTGATTATGCCGAGCGTTTTTTATATCTTAAAAATCATGTCGAATTATTGTTTTTTGATTTTGAAGAAACATTCAATTAAAAAGTATTTTAAGCAATTTAATTTAAATTGTAACATGAGCTTAGCAACTATTTAAAACATCAAAAATTTGGAGTTTTTTCTTATTGTTCTAAAATTTTAAAATTTATGAAATAAGTTTGAAATGATATATCTCTTCAAAAAAAGAAAGTTTAAAGAACTTAATGATTCGGATTGTGAGTTTTACGATCAATGAGGCTCTAGGCGTCTCAAGAGTTAATTATTCTCCAAAATCGTTCCCAATTCTGGAGAAATTGCATATTAACTTCAGTTGGATCAAACTGTCGTCACTAGACATAATATGGCTTTTAAGAGAGTTTTTAAAATTTTTTAAGCTTTCATCATTCACTTTTATTCATGGGTTGAAGTATCAAGTTCGTCCATAAAAACTCTCAAAAGTCTGAAAACAGACAATAATTCAGATTAACCTAATGTCGTTTTTTAAAAAAGATGCAAGCTATTATAGGAAAAAAAACTTCTTTTTCAAGTTCGTGTTAAATATATCTAGCTTCTTTATGTAGCGCCAATTTCTTTTGGGTTAAGAGGTCAAACTATTCAAAACTTGATTTAAAAACCTAATAAAAACTTGTTCAAATCTTTTTATAAGCCTTTAGCCCTTTCACAGTAAAAAAAAATGTATTGAAAAAGCTAAATCCAAACAATGTCTCTTTCATTAAAGAGAAAGATTGCTTTCGTATCAGGTTTATGTGTGTACTTAAGAGCAAAAGGGTTTTATTAATCAAAACAGTAAGTCATTATTTAGTTCACCTTGGATTTATGACATATAATCAGTCAAAATGTAACATAATTTTTCATGGCACCCCTAAGTCTTCCCTCGCTATAAGATTTTTTGAATAAATAACTCCTAATAAAACGTTATAATTAATCAAGTAAAAACAAGGCATCATCGTTCTAAATCAATAATAGGTTTCTCAAAAAAAAAAAAAAAAAAAAAGAGAGACATTGAACTAATTATTTTCGAAGTGTAAAACGTCAATGGGGGAAAGCTGACTTTTTTCAAAAGGAAGCTTTTTAGACCCGCGAGACAAAAGTGAGGCATGATAAATTAGCTATCAATTTAACTTTCTAAAGGCGGATGAATATTTGTAGATTTATCACATTTTTCTCTGTTTTAACTTAAGTACAACTAATTTTTTATATATTAAATATTTCTCTGAAATCGCACAAATGTTTTCTTTTAAGGTATATGGTTTCGGTTATTTTCTCCCCCCTCAGAATCAGTTTTGTTAATAAACAAAAGATACACCAAAAAGGAAGACTAGAAGTTAAAGGAAAAAAAGTTCCTTTTCTAAAATTAGTCTTTTACACTAATTGTACTGTAGCAATTTTGATATTTCTTGGTATAGTTTTCCTCCCGGCGAGTTTTAAGTAAGCTTGTCATTTATTTTATATTCAAATAAATTTACCCCGAGTTGAAGTAATTCAAATGATAAGGAAAAATTCAAAAGAAATTAAGAATTTACAGCAGTGTTCACCAAACCTTTTGACCTACGGACAAGAAAATTCATAAAATAAATCCCGCGGGCTACTAATAGGTTTTTTTGGGTATTAAATATATTTATAAAAAAACTGGGATCTTTAAGAACACATAAAATGTACCCAGTTAACAAAATGAAACTATTAATTGTAACCAAATTTTGAAAGATTTATTAATAAACCATAAGAAAATAAACAAAAATAGTAAAAATAAAACAATTAAAATTGTTTAAGCATATCAAACTTTAAGCATTATACATTCTTAGTGTGATGGATATCCTTGCTTACTTGAAATAAAATTATGGATAGTTTGATCCAAAGCCATTAATACAAGACGGGAGAACTACATTTATTTCAAACTGAGATCAATACAGTGTTTTAATGGCTAGGACAGATGAAAAGGCATTTTCACATAAATAAGTTGTGGAGAATTGCATCAGAATTTTCTTCGCCTGTTCACTACGAAAAGGATATTTGATTTTTATGGAAAACCAAAACAGATCTTGATAGGGTTAAGCGAAATTTAAATTTGAGAGTTTCGTCGGACACTCACCTTGTGACGGATCTATACGGTCTTAAACTAACAGTCTCTATTTTTCTTAAAAGTTTTATTTATTTCAACCAATCTCCACCGGGAGCCAAAGCGTGATTTATGCAAATGAGAAACGTTATATAAGTTCGGGTTTCGCGAGTTAACTAGGAGAGAGAGTAGTAAAGTGAAGAGTTAGATTTTTGAAGTAAAATGAATTGAAACATCGGTAAATCAACACGTAGTTGTTGACTGATTTAGTGAGTAGTGACGCGACGAGCTAAGCTGAAGAGTTAAAGATTGAAATTGGAATGTCGAGTGTGGATCCTAGCCATTAGCCGATCCAGCCCGGAATACATCCTTTACCACGATGGACCTGCTGAAATGTACAAGATTAAGGTTAGTGATTTAGAAACTTGTAAATACGTGTACGTGTGTTAGCTGTAATTGTACGTGCTGATCTTTCGTGGATTCAGATCCGATTCCGTAGTTCCGCTAATAGTTCCGCTCATACTCCACTGTGTTTTATTGTTCTTAAATTTGAATCGCGTGTGTGTAATTTGCCTTAATTAAGAGGTGTCAATAAATATAGTGATTTGTAATAATGTCTCTTGAATTCGTTAATCCGCCTACACGTCCAGAAACAAGTGACGGTAGACGGGGAGATGATAATCTTAGGGGAGGTTATATGTCACGACAACCTTTAAATGCTTCAACTGATATATATACCCGACATACAAGACAGTGAAACATTAGAAGAGAGCGAAATGAGACGAGACAAAACATGTACCTAAAACAATGCAGTTACAGCAGTACGACTAATTTACCGTGGCGTTATTCTATGAAGTAGCGTTTTTTGTAACTTTTCACGTATTGCTATGAATTGAATTTTGTTTCAATGCATCTTAAAACATAACTTAACGTTATCAGTATATTCCACATTTGCCTGAGGACAAGCAAAATTTTCTCGCAGACCCCACCGTTTTGGCGACCTCTGATTTACAGTACGAATAATTTGTTCTTAAGCAAGAAATAATAATAAAAAATTACGCGTTTTTTGCGTGAGAAAGCTAGTTACAAGGAAGGATGAATATTTTTTGTTTTGTTTTCTGTGTATTAGCGTACTTTTAACACACACACACAAAATAAAACCAAAATTATACACACGATATAAAAATTATAGCTATAAAAACAAAGAAAATGTGAGTCTAAAAAGTAGATTTTAGCATAGTGTTTATTTGAAATTGATGACGTAAAACATATAAGTTTTCATTATTGAATAACATGAAAAGTTAACACATCTAATTCGTATTCCGTTGAATCTTCAGGCTCATTATCAAATTTTATTTCATCTTTACACTCACTGGTACTCTGATTAATAAATAAATAATCTGCATTGTTAGGTATACTGCATTTTCAAATGACGTTTGAATTATGTGAGGTTTAATTTCAGGTTATTTTCATGCTTTTAATATCCACTCAAACTCTATTTCTAGATCGGCATAAAGAATTTGGACTCCTTTTGTAAATGTTGTTATTTTTATCTTTTAAATATATTTAAAATATGAAATCCTCTTTTCTTTTGCTCTCAAGGCTTTTAGTTCTAGAAGTATAACAATGTACAAAAACCTGGTATAATACTTCGAATAAATTATTTCAGATGATAAGGTCATTGCAGGTGTATATTCCTGGATTTTTCATTAAAAAAAAAGGTGCGCGCATATACCTAAATTAAAAATTGTACAGTTCAAAAGTATAAGTGACGGAATATACAATATGTAAAGAAAAATCTCACCAATGTGCTAATGTGTTATTTGGTAAAAACATTTTAAAGACAAATTTGTAAGCTATGCATGAAATGGGTTACGTATTATGTTCATGATCTATTTCTTCTTATTTAAGATGATTATTAGCATTATTTGGTGGTAATTTAAGACTGATTCTACCAGTGATGCAGAACATTCATGTACGGTTGCTTAATATGGAGGGTGTGGTCACACTTATCCTTAACAATTTTCAACTTTATTGACATATAATCTACACATAATTCGATTATTATCAGCTATTTGGAGTTAAAATGGAACATTGGAATTTTTTCATAGAAATCCATCTTCCCAAAAAGGACAAATTAATCAATAAAATAAATGAAGGAGATTAAATTTAATTCTTTTGTTTCCCCCATTTTCGTTTTCAACAATATTAATCTGCGTTTTATAACACAACAGGATTTTTAGAACTTTTAGACTAATTAACTCTGTATAGTGATTATTAAAATATTCATTTAGTTTTCTATGAATTATCCAGTAGTCGATTCGAACGGCTCATGCATTATGAATCTATTTATGAACCTTTATCTCCTTATTTATTATCTAAAATCAAGCATACTTCCTGTGGCAAAATTTTATCCTTAAGGCTAAGACCTAGAGATTATTTTATGGTAACAACGGTATTTTCCAAGTTTGAATTTTAACTTGTCACACACAATCTAAACTGTATACCTTCATTTCATTTTATTAAAGTTATTCCTAGAGAGAGAGAGAGAGAATTAGTCAAAACATTTTTAACTTGAATCTACGGTTTCTTAAAGTATTGTCATATTATCTTACGTCGAGATTCATAAGATATTCTAGTATAATCAAGAGAAGAATTACTAAATTTTTATTTGTACTTTCAATGCTTCAAGTTGATTAAATGTTTCATTAAATAATGCATCAAGGGTTTCCTTCCCCAAAAGTATCTTTAGAGAATTATTCGCCAAAGTTTTCACTATCTCCATTTTAGTACTTAATTACAAGTTTTACTCATGCAATTTATTAATAAATATTTACATATGCATATTGGCTTTTTTCTTCCTCTAAATATATTTACAAGTGCGGTATAAAAAATAGACTTTTGATCAGTGAAGTCTTTTTTTAAGAAAATCATGCCCCAAACCAGCTCCTGCATTAAGAATTTTATTAGTAAATTAAACTTATCACCTAGTTAAATGCATAAAACATGCTTTCTTTTACAAGGGAAAATATTTTTAATTAATTTATTTATTAACTGTAAGGAAGTAACATGATTTTTTTAAAATATATTGGCTTAGAAAATCAGTGAAGTTGCTCTAAAAAGAATGTTGGCTAAAATTAAATGGCAAGATGGTGACTTCTTTAAAATCAAACCAGCAGTAGCGCTAAGCTAATGGTAGTCGTTGTAGTGTATTTAGGTTTTAAAATATTACTCAATTATATATAGTAGATAGATAGATAGATATAGATATAGATACAGATACAGGTATAGATATATATTAATAGAGAGAGACAGTTTGTGTTTATTTTGGTATTTTTTGGTCAGTTTTACTTGAGTAATATAAGTTTAAATGCTCGAGCCAGTTACTGAGATGTAATAATGGGATATAGAAATGCTCGTATTTTTTATTAGAATAGCAAATTTCTGCACATTATATTAGTTGTAACTTCACAATCTATAATTCAAATGTAATCTTTAAATTCCAATAAATGCAACTATAATTATGTAATCGAAGTAGTATAAACAACGAACGTAATTGAAAATTACGTATCTAAATATTTTTAATCGAAATTATTAATAAATTAAATATTTTATACATTTTTAAATAACTATTATTACTTCTAAAAATAAAATGTATTATATCATAGTTAATAATTTTAACCTTAGATCGATAGTTAAGGTAGATACATTCATTATCCAAGATGTGTGAGATGAATAAGTCGAATTATTGGTTAGTTCTAAAAAGCGTTATGTGAAACGTTAAATCGAGCAAAGTTTAGCTAGGAAAAGAAATATTGTTTGTAGGAATTGGGAATCTTTATCCCACTCAACAATGTCAAAAATTACAAAGTTTCAGTGCAAGTCTAGATTCTAAAATAATGTTACGCTATATATATTTATGATTTCATCGTGCAAAATTTAAAAAAAACAAACAACAATTAGGTTTTAGGAGCATTAGTTAGCTTTTATATTTCTTGATATTCAGGGTCAAGTGTTTTAAATTTTGTAATTTAAATTAAAGAACTAATGTGCTTGAATAACCTAAAATTTTTGCATGTCTGTTATGTATCGATATGCTGATTTAATCTTTATCGTCTTTATTTCGATCATGCGAACAAATGTTAACATCTGTTGTGTATGTATTAATGATTGCTAAAATTGATGCTATTGTTTTTACATGTTCTTAAACACAGCATTTTAATCCCATGTCTTGTACGTAAGTGCCAATTTAACTGCGTAACATTATATATATATATATATCGTAACTCTTTTACCTATTAGCTATTTAACTCTTATCCTCGTAAAACTATACCTATTAAACTAGTGTATAATAGATATAAATATTTAAAATATAATATAAATTACAAATTTGAATGCATTTTTCACAGCAGATGGGGAAAGTTATATAAGCACGAACATCAAACAAATCTTTACAGCAAGAGTGATGTATAGGAAGAACGAGTTATCTCCATTTTTACCTCTTTTACTTGTATTGAGTAAAGGGTATGTGCATATTAGAATTCAATTGCCTTCAAGAAAGTTATTATTGAAATTCGATATTTTAAGATATCACTGATGTTTCCTTCAAATTTATTGACATAAACTTCTTCTAACTCTCCAATGAAAATGTATTGTATTACGGATTGAATGCTTTACAAATTTCTTCATTTTTCTTTAAAGTTTTTTTTTTTTGGTTTTATTTATCGAAACATAATAAAGCAGAAAAAAGAATTGTTTGAGTGAGAATAAAAATAAGAGAATAATTTTATTAAATGAGTACGTATAATTACGAAATCGTTTTCTGTTTGAATTAAATGTATTCAGATTATAATCTCTTATTGTTCTTATTAAAGTTTCTTCCATATATATAAGTACAGCATTTAAATTTGCGTGCAATTTTCACTCACTCGATAATAAAGACATTTTTTACTTGACAGTAATTGTTATATTGCGCGATAGAAGAAATGAAAAATATCTATATAACACCATATACTAGGACGTAAAAATAACTATAAATTTAGTATCAAAAATAAATAATTTCTAATTACTTTTTAGGGAAAAATACGAAGTATTAAAATTATTGAAATATATTTAGGTTTTGATTGCTGCAGAGACTTTGTTGTGCATATTGGAATTTTTTTTAATGTAAAGGGAAAATTAAGATTCTTGAACTGATCAATTTTTCCCTGAAAATATATTTGGAACTAATAATTTATTTCAAACTGCTATTTAAAATATATGCATAAACTGATCGTATCATTTTCTTCAAAGAGTACTATGTTAAAATATGTTAACACGAAAACTTTTATTTTTAATTATGTTATTTTGGAATTTTTATTTTCTTTCTCTTTGTGTGTGTGATTATTTTTTACATAATTTTTGTTTCTGGTCATTCAAAATTGTATAATTAATCAAATTAGAGTTTTACCATCCTAATATTAATACAAATATATGTGCTTTATTTAAGATGAAATAACTGGTAAATATTAAGTCTGCAAAAAGCTCTGCCATTTTGGGCCAGGAGAATTTCTATTTCAACTGATACCACCCATAACTTTGTAATCAGTAAAATCGTTGGTCAGAAAACGTATAGATACTTAGAGAAGTGCACAGTGGTTCTGATAGAACAATATTTGGATGGAGAAAAATCTAAGTATTACATGTCAAGAGATAAATTACACTTCACACTATGTGCTTTGTACTAACTTGATAAAGGCAGTACTGCCATGCCATAAAAATGTCTGTAATACATGCCAAGCGTACAGGGGAGATGCAACTATTAGCAGCCTAAGGCGCAAAGAGGGGCTATGTCGTTAATTGATATGTTGCCTGCTCGATAATACGAACCCCCGTAATGCTGTCCTCACTCGTCAAAAAGTAATGAGGTTTGGTTGCGAGGTCTTATCAAACCCTCCTATTCCATAGACTTATTTCCTGATCTAACCATCCTCTCTTTAAAAAAAGTACGAAGATAAAAAAGAGTATGAAGAAAGAACTCGAAACTAATGCAGAAGAAAAATCTAAGAAAAATAACACTCAGGAATTTTTTTCACTCAGATTTCAGGACTTTTACAAACGAAGACTCATTTAGTTCTATAAATATGGTATTTGGAGAGAATTAGGTCACAAATATAATCAGTACAGTTTAAAGTTATAATGCTAATTTTGTGTGTGTGTTTCTCTTTCTTTTAATCGTAACAAAAAATCATTAGAACTTTAGCACTTAATTTAATTATTCAGCAACTGAAAACATTTAAGTTTTCCCATGAAAAAAGTGATACTTAAAAATATAACTTATATTATAAAAATGCTCTCAGGAACACTCATTCTTTGCACGGAAAATTTAAAAAATAAAGCAATTGAGATGGTAGGATAAAGAATTTTTTAATGTGGTTAAATTTTATTTAATTATTTGGATTATTTACAATGAATTGCAAACCAGACTCCATAGAAGGAACAATTTAGGAAATAAATTGTTAAAATCGACTAATAAATATTGCTGAATTACTCGAAATTACCGATGTTTTACAGTTCTTCTTGTTGAAGCTGTTTTAGAAACCACGTTTTCTTTGTTAAAAACATGACGGATGGATTTTTTTCTGAATAAAAGGTAAGAAAGTAATGATTGTTTTTTTTTTGTATGAATGAAGGATTGATAGAATCTTGTAATGGATGCCCGAAATTTGCATTTAATTTCTTATTTTTGATTTTATGTTTCCTATATTATCCGTTTTAGAAACCATGTTTTTTCAATGTTTTTCGTCTCTTGACGCTACTTAAAACTTTTGTCGCCAAATACAGCAGTATACAGTGCTAGGATTTTACCGCATCAAAATGTCCATCACTCCAAGATTTTGCCACTGAACCTCATGTTTTTAACAGTTTCAAAATGCTTCCTAAATACAGCAAAGAGATGTCCCTTATAAAAATCTGGAAATGACAAGAAGAGAGTTCAGAGGCAGCCTGTAACTCAGAAGCGGAACCGTAAGTCATAGTGTTCAACATGCAGTTTTATACGTTTCGTGAGATGGGTAATTGTTCAATACACAATCATGTGTAAATACCTTAAATCTATCCCAGTTGCTAATTATATAATTAACAGCCTGTCGAACAACAAAACTGGATTACACACAACAAATAAGAAATTGAAATGAAGAGGCAGGAGTCATCACCGTCATTTGGGACAACTTGGTAAGGGAATGTATTATTCCTAAATTTCAACAACTCGAACATTTGCGTCATTGTTTAGAATAACACAATCAACATTAACAATTGAAAATCACAATTAACTCCAAAGGTAGTTCATAAAATAAACGTGGCACTTAACCTAAAATAGTAATTACAATATTTAAACAAACATCAAAACAATCAACAACTGAAAACCATAAAAGTGCATGTTAAACCAATTTAATTTAAAACTACAGAAAAAAATCATTATAACATGTAAACTGTGACCACGCACAACACAAATAAGAAATTCTGGAAAATAAACGACAAAATTAAATCTAAAACCAGAAACAGTACAGAAGAATCAAATGTATACATATAAAGGTCAAAATGAAAAAAGAATAATAAATGTGACGCTGCCTTAAACCAAAACTGAAATTACAACATAAATACAATTGACTACACACAAAATAAATGAGAAATTTTTAAGTAGAAAAAGAAACGACAGAATTAAATTTAAGCCCAGAAATAGTTTGGAATAATCATACAAAATATAAGCAAAACAAAAATGCATATTAAACTAATTTAATTTAGGTATTGGAAAAATATATAATAGGCTTCGCTAGAAGAACGATGCATTTTCCTACCGGAATACAGTCTTAAAATAAAAGCTATAAAATGAGAAAATTAATTGAAAATATTTAAAGTGCATAATTAAACTTTAACAAAAAAAAATGTTCTTACAGAAGTAAAAAACTGAGGCAAAAAAAATGTTAAATACGATTCACATTCTAGACATCGAAAATCTACTGTTATCAAAATAGTGTTGCCATTCGAAAAAATGAAATTTAGAAAAAAACATTTTTTACGACAATTTTTTCGAAAAACAAATGTAATTCCTCCACAAAGAGTTAAAAAAAACGAATAATTACAAAATAAATAAATATATTTAAATAAAATGTGCTAAAATCCCCCCAAAACTGCTTGAAACATTAATTTTCGCAATGTTAAGACTTGGAACGGCTGATGACGTCATATCTCCATTT
>BMAO01022831.1:0-11353 GCA_019973975.1 Trichonephila clavata
AAAAAAGGAAATTGGTTACAAGAATAGAAGATCCTGGCTTCCTAATACATAGATGTATCATGGATGAAGGACATTATACTTTTATCAAATCATTTGTTTTTATCTTACTTTCTGAAATATAATGGGGCGAGGACAAAGAATAATACATGAGAAAAAGGAACTATATAAATCAGTTTTTTCTTAAAACTTATAATCAACTGTAAATAAAACAAAAAAATAAGTAAGAATCCTGCTTTCCTTTAATAATATCAAACCTTCAATTATATAACAACACAAATAAGTATATTAACTGAATGTTATTTTGTCAGATATATAAGATTAACCACACACATAGTGCATAAATTTAACTATTATGTAATGCATCGATTCAGTAGTGTGCTGTATTTTCAGTACAGTTCCTGTTATTTGTTATAAAAAATCTATCATGATTTTTTGAAAATAAAATTATTATACTTTGTTAAAAATACGATGTTTTCTTAAACCCAAGTAATTTTATAAATTTGATAAAGATTATCAAATTTCAGAATATGATTGATTTTGAAATGAAACAGTAGGGGTGTAAAAACACGAAAAGGAAAGGAAAATAGGCAATTACGCTGGAAGAAGGACAAAAATAAAAAACATGCTATTATGGAAATTGGGCAAGTATTTGAGTAAAAAAAAATGTATAATTAACCAAAAACTACCTAAAGCAAATCTGATTCTAGCCAGAGTACAACAATTAGATAATGAAATCCTACTTTTTTGATTTTTTGAAAAAAAAATGGCATTTTTTTCCGTCGTCTTATATAACACAGATCATTTGGGTTCCTCTAACTAATTCAATTCATAAGGAGAAGAAGTATCTCATGAGTATTAAGTAATATTGAATACAATGGTGATGTATCTGAGAAATTTTTCTTATGGAAGAATTCCCAAATACGAAGAAAGAAATCTGAATTATTCTTCCTTATTTATTTTTACCAAAGAAAGAATATCAATCTATTGAACAAGCTGGGGGAAAATGTGAGCTCTCTTTCTTTCGAGAAAAGTAAAACGGAAGAAAAATATTTTTCCTTCGAATTTAAGTTCTTTGTTTTCCTTTCGGGGTACTAAAACACAGCACATGTAACTTTTTTAGACTGCAAGTAAAAAAATTAAATTATTTCTATTTGAGTCTCAATTGAAGATCAAATATTGAGAGGTAAGAAAATTGGAATTCAAATTGCAGGGTCAATAGTTCATGTAGCTGTGTATAGAATGATGTATATTCACCAAATAAAGTTAGCCTATCAATTAAACAAAAAAATAAAGCTCGATATTTTGAAACTTTAAGAAATGGTTATAACGGGTTCTCTCCTAGCCCTTTTACTAATCCTCCAGAAGGAATATTTCCAATAAATGTTTTTGATTGACGAGCTCCTTTCTGTAAGGGAATTGCGATTTATTTAAGGTAGAACTACTATTTAAAGTAAAGTAAATTGTGTTTGAAAAAGAAAAAGAGGTAGAAAATGGACGTAATGACGGTGGACAAAATTATAGCATGCATTTGAGTTGTTCCTGTATACAGGAAAAAAAGGTTTAGGAGCCTTTTGGCTCAAGTTCAAGGAATAAAGCTGAGTATTTGCATTTGATTATATGTGCATTTTTCTCATAATATTTAGAGCAGTGTAAAACTGACTCGGTTTTTTATTAGCTTCAATAAAAGTTGATGGTAATTGAAAGGTTAAGAAATAAATTGTCCGCGGCAGCCTAGCGGCTCGGGTTGTGGGTTCGAGTCCTGGTTCCACTGATATCTCACCGCGTTGGCCGGCGATGCTCGTTGAATCTATAGAGGGTCAATGTCCTCCCGTTAGTATGGTAGTTAGGAAAGGGGGTGCCTGCTCAGGTATCATCCTTGTCACTTGACCGAGGTTCAAATTTACAAGGTTCTTCAAAAATCCTCTTATTGCCTTATAGTGTGACGTTAATGTAACTTTTTCAATAAGAAATAAATTTTTGTTTTTTAATGATGACTTTTCATTCCACCAGCCTTTACACCAATGTGAGCGGTGGCTCTTCACAATATAAAAATATATAGTTAATTAAAACTGACACAATTAAAAAATAATCTAAAACATTACTAATGTGCAGTTGAATTCGAACGATAAAATTTTTGCAAGATATGCACTGATGGGAGGCCGGCAATGGAGTTGGTCCCCAAATAATAAGAAATTTGTATATTCCCCTTGTTTACAGGATGTTGTTGAAAATTCCTTAGTTCAGGGACCCGGAGTTGGTGTCACCAAGTACGCAGGGTTGAATGAAAGCCTAAATTTAATTAAAATTGCAAATTTTGTAACTTTGCGCTTGGGAATCAACCAATGGGGATGTTTGTCAAATAGTGCGTGTAGGCACAAATGGTGGGATTTGCCCTCCCTTAAAAGGGCGCCGAGTGACAATTTTCGGGACTGATAAGATCAGGAGAGAAAGATTGTCTTCAGAGAAGGTCGCAACTTTGAGAGCTCCGCTATTATCACGTTTTGGTTGATCCATTGAAGCACTAAAGGTCGTTCCTATAGCTCTTTTCAGAGCTAAAAGGATAGGGAGACATCAATTGATCAGCGCTCCATCACAATTATTGATTTTTCACCCATAACGACATGGATAAGAATATGGATATGCAAACCACATCAAGGGCCACTTCTCCTGAACCATCCAGCCGATGCTTGAAACTGCAGGATTTGACTGCGAGCATACAAAGATTTACGTTCTTTGTGCAAGATTCTGAATACACTCTAAACTCCCTCCAGAAATTCGGCACCTATGATGAAGTGGACCCGTATGTAAAACAACTCCTGACATCCCTCTGCAAATACTCAGCTCTTCAACAGCAGGCAATAGGTGAGTATACCTCTCTTCTTCCCTGTGATACTCCTGGCTGCCCTACTCATGTTACCCATAACACCCCAAGCAAAGAATCTGTTGAATATGAAATTGAAATTGAACAAATGGAACTCGAAAAAATTACATCCACTAAAAGAAAAGAAAATGATGATGGCTTCATCACACCCCCTACTAGGAAGTTAACTAAACTTAATACTTCTGGAAATAATTTAAACTTTGAAATTGAATAAGCTAATAAATTTGCCCAATTAGAAAATGACAAGGAAATCGCTGGAACTCCCATCACAGAAACTAACAATGTAATAGATAAAACTACACCCCTACCTAAATACTTACCTCCACCGGTTATGATGAAAGTAATTAGCACCTACAAGCAGGGCCACCACGTGGGTATTAGGCACCCACACGGTGTTCAAGTTGAAATTCGGCGCCCCTTTATGGGGTTCTGTTGCAATCTTATAAAGTGCTACAAATTATATGTGACATATTCTTTTATAGTATTCGAAATTTGACTTTCGAACTGAAAAGCTATAAAATTATAATATTAAAACACGTTTGTCTTATTGCTTTTTTTAAAATTATTATTTCATAATAATTCTAATTGTAATAAACTAATTTATTTTAATTTTAATCCGAGTAATTTTATTAGTTTTGCGTTGTCTTTGAAAGTGATTAAGTACTACCCACTATGTTGATACGGACTAAGTTAAATAAGCGAACCTGGGTAGTTTTTAAGATGTTAGTTAAATTAAGCAGAAACTTAAAAGTAAAATTGATGAGCGCCGCATCAGCACTGAGAAAAACTTGTTATTAATGACTGAATTTAATTCATTTTGAAAACTTTTTTTTATTTCAGTTGGAAAACAGAGAGAGAGAGAGAGAGAGTGCAAACTTCGAATTGCAAAGGATTTTTATTTTTTAATGTTTTTCAAATTAAAAATATTTTTCATAAGTAATATTATCGTAGGTAAAAAATATCATGGAATAATGAACTGAAAAATAAGTAAAATGATTTTTACTAATTACTCCCTAGTTGATTAATCCTTTTTATAGTTTACAAGAATCTGTTTAATTAAGTTTTAATCTAAATGACTTTTTTTGCTTAAACGACTATTTGTGACATCTTCAACAGACCACATTCTATACAAATATGTTAATTTTTCTACAGAACTTTCAAAAAAGAAATCTGACAGCATTTAGAAGACATGAATTTGACTTTGCAATCTGGATCTATCTAATTGCTTTGGCAAAAAATAGGACAATTTTACTCAAAATAATTATTTAGATAAAAGATCTTTTTTGCTCGGGTTGATTATTCCCTCAAATAAAGGACATTTTCAATGAATATTAATTTCTAAAAGAAACCTTGAATTATATTGTAGATTCACTTGTGTTTTTAAATTTATCAATTTATCACAATTTAAAAATTTTCATCACACTTGAGAAAATCTCCGGAAAAGATTTATTTCTCAGTGATATCTTGACAGGTTGCCATGATGCTATCAAATTCAAGAAATACGTCTGAGGTTTGTTCTAGTATTACTGAAAAATGTAATTTACGTCTTTATCATTTTTAAATAGGTGCCAAAGTTGAAAACTGGCATAGATTTTTATTTTTAATTCAAGAATCATTTTTGAAACAAAAGAATCGTTGCTATATTTTGACATTTTAAACTCGAGCTTTTTCTAAGACTGGATAATTTTTCATATGAAAGTAATTTTATTAATAAAGGCAGAATGAAACATTTTTCAAAAATATTCAAAAAGTAGTAGTTTTATAGTAAATATATTGTGCTTTTATAAACATAAAAGTTTTAATTAACTTATGTTTTGATACATTATTATTTTTTAAATGGGCTGCGCATTTGTATTTAACCTTTTCAGACCTAGTACATTTCCTAGGAGCTGGTATCACTTTTTAGTGCGGCACCATATAAGCCAGAGGTTCCCAAACTTTTTTGTCTCATAGACCCCTTGCCATGTTTTTTGATTTCGGGTAGACCCCTGCTTATCTAATCTATCTATCCTGCTTACTCCTGCTCCTCCCTTTCATTTTTTGGTTTTTAGATTAGAAAACTCAGTGAAACTCCCTCCACAAGGAAAAGTAATTAAAAATTTTCTCATTATGTTCCATAATTTGCGACACACATCAGGTATGTATTTTTAATGCCAAAACTGCTGACATCAGTTTCTAAACTGTATTTTAAGATATTTTGAACAATTTTGATAAGTTCCAATTGTAATATGATTTATTTTCTTTCAAAGTGACTGTATGAAATCTTCGTCTACTGCTGTTATTACTATAAAAAAGCAATCTCAAACCTAGTTTCAAAATCTGAGTAAGAGCATTTAAGTGTTGAGCATAGGTTAAAATGTGCTGACAGATTGTCTGTGACAAATTGAAAAAATTCGCGAAGTCCAATATTATACTTCTTTAGCTTAATTTTTGAAAGAAATGCTGAAATGGTCCTTGTCTTAGTAAAATCTATGCTGTGACCTAGTAACCACAAATTAACGTCACTAAATTTAGTAAATGTTAAATTGGTAAAATATCGTTTCCAATAGATCAAATTTTCCTTAAAGATTAAAGTCATGTTGTGATTCAATGAGAACCACTATCATTGAGACCCCCTTTCACACATCATGGACCCCCAAATTATTTTTTGTTCACGTGGACCCCTTGCAGGTTGTCATAGACCCCTGGCGGTCTACGTAGACCACTTTAGAAATCACTGATATAGGCTATACCAGTAATGGCGAACCTATGACCCGTGGGTCAGCCACTGACCCACGCAAGCTTTTTAACTGACCCACGACTGCTAGACAACCCCTTGTTTGCTTACGTGGGTTTATTTAGATTTTCTAACTTGGGTGGATTATTTATATTCTATTTGTATTTTTTCAAGCCCTGTATTAACACAAAATCAATTTAAAGGCTGTCTATAACCTTTAGTTTGATCATTATAGTTCCAAAGTTACGAAAATGACAACAAATGTATATGAAGATATGTAGTATTTGAAATAAAGCAGAAGTGCTTACAAAATATCAAATAAAGTGTATAATTTTACTCACATTTGGTTTGTTGAAAAAAATCGACTAACAAAAGCAAATAATCATATTTAAAGAACTTTCTTCGGATGAAATGCACTTTTGTAAGGTTATGTTCAGTTATGTTTGTAGAAAGAGACTTCCATAGCACTTGTATCGTCTCTTCACTGTTTCACCATATGAGATGCCAATGGGGGTCATGCATATGTCTTTTATTCTCTATAATAGCAATTTTTGGCTCGCTATTTAAGGCGCTTGCTCCAGTCAGTACCAGTGTTGAACTTATATTTCGAACGTATTTATAAGTAATGCGTAGTATGTATGTATGTATATGTGTGTATTATAGGTATATGTTAACACAAAATTTCTTCTCAAATTATT
Source organism: Trichonephila clavata (assembly GCA_019973975.1). Lineage (NCBI taxonomy): Eukaryota > Metazoa > Arthropoda > Arachnida > Araneae > Nephilidae > Trichonephila > Trichonephila clavata. Next base: position 6,296 of record BMAO01022831.1, read on the forward strand.
GTATTCTAAATATAAATATTTTTAATAGTAGCCCGTACAATGTCGGTGGTTAAAAAATTAAAAACAAGCTGTACAAGTTCCAGGCCATATTATCAAACTCAAAGGTTTGACAAATATGGGGGGGGGGATTGAAATGAATAAAATGGTTATACGTATAATTTGTACTGAAAAAGAGACTCCACGTACATATAATGTAAAAAGACATTTTGAAACGTTGCATTCAAATCTCGGCATGTCGGCAGATGAGAATAGAAAAACTTGTTCCATACAAAAAATAATAATAATAAGATAGAATATTTCTCAAAGCAGTGTTTAAAATTCTTTTGGTTCCAAAATTAACATTACAGCTGCTAGTTTCTAAGTTGCCCATTGCATTGCTCGCAACGGGAAACCTCTTTCAGCAGAAGGATTTGTAAAAAAAAAGCGTTTTTAGAATGTAGTCCTACATTGTTTGCTGATTTTAAAGAAAAATGCTTGATTATAAAGCGCATAAATGAGTTACCTATAAGTCGCAATATAATTAAAGATCGAGTAATAGAATTGGAAAAAAAAATTTTTTCGCGCAAATACATAACGCCTTAAATTATGCAGAAATGTATTCAATTGCATTAGATGAGATTAATAATATGAATGGTTATGCACAATTTGGAGTTTTTGGTCTGTATAAGTTTGGAAATATATAATGAAAGAAGAGTTAATGAAACTAATAACGTTGAATGAAAAATGTTCCAGCCTAGATATTTTTGCAGAATTTGATATTGCATTTAAAAAAATGGATACTGATTTTCAGAGAATAGTTTATGTAACAACAGACGGTGCACCTAGTATGGTAGGGGAAAATATTGGAATTATTCAGCATCTTAAGCAAAATATCTCACATTTCCTGATTGAATTTCATTGTATAATACACCAGCAAGTTTTATTTGCGAAGCATGGTTTAAAAACATTTTCCATTGTACTGTCAGTTGTTATAAAAATAACCAACTTTATAAACTCAAGAGCTCTTTATAAAAGGCAATTTGTATAATTCTTAGAGAAATTGAACGCCAATATTCAGGAATTTTGACAAGCAAGAACGTCATATGGCTTAGTTTCGGTCAAGTCCTTCATCGCTTTGTAACATTATTAGAAGAAATTAAGATATTTTTAATTGAAAAAGGCAATAGTATCGATGAATTATCCAATATTCATTAATCAAGTGATTAAATGTTTCTATGAGACATCAGTCAGAATTTTAATGAACTGAATAAAAAACGCGGATTTATTGTTTTAACAATGTTTCAAAATATTAAAACATTTATGACGAAAATTGGCATCTTTACTATGGATTTGGAAATGAAAATCATGAAATATTTTCCTCAATTACAAAAAAATTTTCAAAACACAATAATTTTTGAAAATTCCGTTGACATTTAAGAAAATGCTATTAAAGAATATGTAATGATTGTGTTGGAAATAAAACAAGGTTTTGAAGAGAGATTCAATGAATTTAACCGTTTGGGAAATACATTTCACTTTATTTTATATCTATACAAAATAGAATTTAAAACAATGGTGTTAACTGAATTTATGTGGCTAGGTATAAAATTAGTTGAACTTTGAAGCAGCGTAGTGTGTAAAACAAAATTTAAAGATTTGATTTCTGACGTAGAAGGAGAAAGATTGGGAGAAAATCTTGCAGATACTATTCATCCCCCAGAAAAAAATTGAAAATATTATATTATATGTATGGGATTTTTTACCAAATAATTTATGTCTATGAAAAAACTAGTTAATATGTATGCTCTTTCAACGATGTTTGGGTACACATATTCGTGTGAAAAATTGTTTTTTTTCATGAACTTTGCAAAATCTTCTAATAGAAATAGACTTTGTGACGGGTGTATTCGCGAAATATTCTTACTAATCCTCTTGGGGAAACTTTGGGGCTAGCATTTACATTAATTCACAGCCTTTCAAGAAGAACACGAGATAGATATATGTAAATTAGTTTGACTATAAAGTCAAAAAGCCAGTGGTATTCAAACCGTGTTTCGCGAGTTAAAAAATGGAAAAGAAAATTATAAATTGTGTATGCAAAATAGATTCATATTCTCTTTTAAGTTTGTACAAACACGAAATATCTAAATCCTTTCTTGTCAGCGCAAGTCACATGTACCACTGTAAAAAAATTTAATAAATATGCGATTCTAGACAGCCTCTTTTTTTACGTATTTTTAGTACTTTTAATTCTTTGCATATGCAAGTTGGGAGCCATTACAGGCGATACACTATGGCAGAAATTAAACCTAATTCAACCTTCATTTGTGTTTCATGATATTCTTTAAAAAAAATGGGGTAAAATAATTTAAAAAATTTTTTTTTCTTCAAAAAAAAAAAAAATAGTGGCTATGTTGTGGCAACTTGATTTTGAAATTTCTTATTTAGTTCCAGAATTCATACGGATAAGACAGAAATATTTGAGAATCTTGATTTTGTGTTAAAACAGCACAAGTGTGTTTCAAAAAATTTCTCTTTAGGCTCAATAATTTTTGCAGCGTTTTAAGAATTAATGCCCACGTGTAAGTTAAAAAGACAAAATTATTGCTTTTGCTAGTAGTTTTTTTTAAAACTTTTAGTGACACATCATTATCGCTTGCTTCTTAGGTTATTTTTACATGTTGATAAAAAGGATTAAGTGTGCGTTTTCTTAACTCGAGTGCACCATAATTTTTCGCAAACATTTTTGATCAACCTTATTATTTACTGAAAATTTTTTATTCGTTTCATGTTTGAAAAAGTTTTTTCACTCGCTTATAAAAACCAATGGAAGTCCGCTTAAGATAAGGAATGTTAAAGTGCTTTAAAGAACATCCAATGATTACTTACTATACGTAAGAGAATTCCAATAACACTAACTTTGATCGAAATTGAAACAAAATGTGGCTATAATATCTTTCATAGTTTGAACTTTTCTCGCACATGTTCAAGGACAATAATGATTGAAGATAATATTACTTTAATTGGTTAATTCTTTTGTATTATTCTTCTCTTATTCTTCTGTGAAAAATGATTAAATTTGGGAACTTATTTTCATCGAAAGCGAACGTAGTGAAGTACTACCAAAAATAAGGTCTAATACGTAAGTACCCGAAAGACTATCGAGATTAGCAGAATAAGAAACGTAACGGTACTGCTAGACAACATATAGATTCGTACTTATTCGTATTTATGAGGTGGCAACTGCATAAGTAAAACTCTTTTGCCATAATTTTGAACACAACTACTGTGTTACGGTCATCTAAATATAGTAGTTATTAGACCTTTCGTTTATTTCAAGTGCACACGTTTTTCTTAAGTGCAATATTTAATTCTTCTAAATCTACGCTAGTTTATTTGTATTCTGCTACAGTCTAATGCGTGATTAAAATCACGCCAAACAGGCTACAGACAGAATGTAGATATTAGTCAAGATGGCCGCCTCGCCCCTCGCGAAATATGAAGAATAAAAAAATATTACTGAAACTTGATGAAACAACTGAGAACTGTAGAATTACAACCATTTAAAGAGATTTAAAAAGTGTAATAAAAAGAAATTCCTTTTATTTTCCAAGTAAAAAGGCACAGAAAAGTGAAGAGGGAAACTGAATGTGAAGAATTTCCAAATGATTGTAGAAAAAGATATTAAAATAAGCGAAATCAGTAAAAAATTAAAAATAAATAAATAAATCAATTGAGGATGAAAGAAGAATTAAATACTAAAGAAGCGACTCCATTATAGGAAGTGTAAAAAATTTGAAATCATTATTAAAAATAAAACTGTAGAAATTAGCTATTTACTACCATTAAAAAAAATTCTGCCTGACAGAGATGGAATTCACCACACAAAATTCAACCGCGCAATTTATTACTTTTTTAAGAAAAAGTTGTTGAGTCTTTACCAGATTTATCACATTTCCCATTGGGGGAAATCAGTAAAACCTTAACTAAGGTACGAAAAAAGAAATTCAATGCCTTAAAAAAATGAAAATGACCAAAAGAGCGAAGAGTATATTATATTTCGAGTATGCCGTGGAACCTTAAAAGCTTGAAGAATTGAAATTACTTCTGATAGTGCGGACTTAAATATTTCGTTCCTTATTAATTAGAAAAAGTTAACGGCATATACAGCCTTCAATGGCTCAATTACTTTTATATAAAAATATGTTGATGAAATAATAAAATATACCGCTACTGAGGTACATCAAAAACTTTTTTTATTTCATTTAAAACTGTCTGTAAATAACTAAAAACAAGTTCAAACTCACTATCACTGTACAATAACGAATCGATTATATCATTAAAGCCTTTCTGAGTAAAAATGGAAGAGAGAATCTGACGTTTTTATTATATTAATATAGCTTTATTTTTTCTTAGGAAACCGTCGTCGCTTAGGAAGCTCACGCTTTTATTGTATCCATTTACCTTTTCCCCGTCTTTGGAGACCATCCTCATTTAGGATGTTGATTCAAAACTTCATTGTTTCTTTGGTTACCGTCCTCATTTAGGATGCTGACTTATAGCAGCTTTACCCTGTCTTTGAAAACCGTCCTCATATAGAGCGATTTTAGCTATGTGAGACCGGCTCATTTATGTGACTCATAGTTTACCCTGTTTTTGAAGACCGTGCTCATTTAGGATGCTGACTCCTAGCTTTATCCTGTCTTTTTGAAAACCGTCCTCATTTAGGATGCTGACTCAAAGCTTTACCCTGTCTTGGAAACTGTTCTCGCTTGGGAAGCTCACGTTTATATTGTATCCGTATACCTTTGCCCTGTCTTTGGACACCATCATTCATTACGGGTACTGACGCACATCTTTAACCTGTCTTAGGAAACTGTCCTTGCTCAGGATGCTGACACATAACTTCAGTTTGTCTACAGACATCGTCTTCATTTAGAAAGCTGACGTATTTATTGTGTCTACAAAGCATTAATTTGCTTCCACCCATCGTTTTCGCTTAAGAGAAGCTGACATTTTTATTGCATTAAAATCGCTTTACTTTTTCTTTCAGATATCGTTTGTGAATGCATTACTGAA